>JAADVP010000564.1:0-18827 GCA_023335675.1 Globisporangium solare | reverse complement strand
CCCCCCCCCCCCCCCCGCACAACCGTCGAGAGCATTTCTACCCGCAAGCTATGGCGACGGTGGCGCGACGCAGCAGCAGCGGCCTCCGCGCATGGCGGCAGCACGTGGTGGCGCGCGTGCTGTCGACGCACGTGTCCGTCATCGGTAGGCGCCTCGCGCGCGTCTCTGCGGGTCTGTGGTAAATACGCGACTGACTGGCGCGGACGATGCGATAGGACTGCACTGGAAGACGGACGAGACGCGGCTGCGCCAGGCGTTTGAAGCGTATGGGACCTTGGAGCAAGGTGCGGGAGCGAGATCGTGCGTCGCTGTGACTACGCAGGTGCCATTGACTCATCGTGTGCTTCTTGTGCGTTTGTCTGTGTGTGTGTGTCGCTGCTGCAGCGCGCGTGCTGACACCCGAGCACTCGTCCACGCATCTCTGGGCGTCGCTCGTGTACGCGACGTTCGACGAAGCGCTCGAGGCCGCGAGCGAGATGAACGGCCAGGAGCTCGACGGCCGCCTGCTGCGCGTGAGCATCGTGGACGCGCCCAGCGAGAGCGACAGCGACAGCAGCGAGTCCAAGTCCGATTCGCGACAATAGGCATGATACAGAGCAGAGCACTTCATATCCCACGCGTCCATGAACACAATTCGAAACAACCAACACGGTCCGGTTTTATTGCGTACGCACGTGGATTTTTTTTCTTCTAGTCCGCGCTGGGGATTGTGCGCGAGTTTTTTCACTCGAGCAGTCCGCGTAGGTCATCCTTGACGAGCGTCAGGAACACCGCGAGCTTGTCGTTGGCGCGCGCGGCGCCAGCGCTCACGCGCGAGCAGTTCCACGCAGTCTTGTTGGCGGCACCTTTGGCCTGCGCTGCGACGACTGCAGGCACGAGCTCGTAGTTCTTTTCGTGCATCTCGGGCGCGCGCAAAGTCCTGCGACGCCGTGTAGATGTGGCCAAGGCGGCGGCACGCGTCCGCCTGGTTCGCGACGTTCTCGGCCTTGGCCGCGATCGCGATGTAGTGGTTGAGGAAGTCGATCGAGAGCTGCTTGTTGTCCAGTTGGTCGTGCGCCGTCGCGAGCTCCGCGCACGCATTGCCTTCGCCCTCGACGTTCCCCGTTTTCCGGCACGTCGTGAGCTAGTGCGAACGACACATTCAACGTCGCTAGTATCGCCTGCACACACGCATGCATCACGACAGCAAGAGCATACGCACATAGGCTTCGAGGAAGGGTAGCACGTTCGCAGGCTGAATGAGCGCGTTGTAGCACGCGCCGATCTTGAACTGTGCGTGCGCGATGCAGTCCTTGTCGCCGGCCTTGGACGCACAGTCGAGGTACTGCTTGTATAGATCGATCGCGGACTGGAACTGCTTCACGAGCTCGTGCTGCACGGCCAGGTCGACGTACACTTTGCCCAAGTCGCGGTATGCGTCGCCGCGCAGCTCGTCGTCGTCCTCGTGCTTGTACACGGCCTGCGCGATCGCGACGTGCTGCTCGTGGCACTCGCGCGCGCGCTCGAGGTCGCGCAGCGTGTGGTACCCGGCGCCGATCTTGCGGAGCACACGCATCTCGCTCATCTGGTCGGCCACGAGCCGCGCGATCTCGAGGCACTTGTCGTAGAAGAAGATCATCGTCGGGATGTCGTTCTTCTCGCGGCAGTACGTCGCGAGGCTGTCGTATGCGTGCAGCATCTCGAGGATCTCACCCTTGCGCTTGCAGTGCTCGGCCGCCGCGAGCTGATCGCGGAGAAACTCGGGCTCGGAGACTTCAAAGCTGCTGCTGCCCAGAGCCTCACTGCTGCCACTAAGGCCCGCACTGCTGTTGCTAGCCGTGTCGTTCCGGTGCGTGAGGTAAAACAGGTCCACGAATGACTGCGCGTACCGCCCAGCAGCACCTGCGTGCAAAACCCCTCCTTGGGCTTGGCCTGAGCGCCTGCGTGCGCCATGGCTGGAGTCGCATTGTCTTCCCCCAGCCTCCCGCCAGCGAGTCCATTGCTTTGGAGCGCATAGCTGCCGCCGTTTACCGCATCCGCGCATGGGCTTGGCGCGCACGGGCTTCTGCGACGCCGCCGGTACGACGCCTTTCGTGCCGCCCATGGCCGAGCTGCCGCGCTTCGCGTCGCTGCGACGCATTCTTCAGCCGCCAATGGGTCAATGAGAGTGTTGGGAAATGCGCTCGCGTCGTCTCGGGTCCCTTGTTCGTTCGTACTTAGTAGAGAACACTTCCATAATAGGCATTTTCATTGTTGGTACTGGTGAAACTATATAATCGATATATAGAGGGTTTGAATAGATGTTAGGCAGTGCTAATGCAGAAAGGAGAGGTTCGCATTTTGTATTTTCACACGAGCCAAAGGCGGCATGAGTGGCAGCGTGGCCGAGACGGGCTTCGAGTTCCCGCGTGAGCGCGAGCGCGACGCCCACGAGCGGGTCCTCGCGCGTGTGCGCACGGCGCAGCGCGCGCGCTTCCGCCCAGGGGTTACGGCGGCAGGCGCTGCGGTGGACGTCATCCGCCAGGAGCGCTCGGCGAAAAAGATCGCCAAGGTGTTCAAAACGCTCCAGGACGAGTACGGCTTCGCGGACGCCGCGGATGCGCAGTCCACGCACCACGCGATGCTCGCGCACGCGCTGCAGCACTGCAACAGGCTCGAGGACGCGCTCCAGTTCCTCGCGCTGCAGTACACGAGCGACGAACTTCCTGCGGCGCTGCGCGCTCGCCCGCATGCTACGGACGATCGCCGCGCCAACGACGGCGAAGATGCTGGCGAGCTGGTCGTGACTGCGAATAGCGCTGCGATCGCGCGTGTGGATGGCGAAGAGGGCGACGGCACTGCAGACGATGCGAACGACGCGAAGCCGCAGGTTGAGAGCGTCGCCGGCCACTGGGAAGACGACGCGCCGGCGAAGGATGAGACGAGCACCAACGAGTCGCAAAAGGACGCGCTCTCGTGGACGCAACAGTATCTGCAGGTCATCGCCGAGCGCGAAGTCGAAGAAGCGCGCCAGGCGGCTGCATTCGCCAAGCTCTCGCCTGAGGCCAAGGCGCTGCTCGCGCTCGAAGAGCAGTACACGCAGATGCTGGCGGCCGCGCAACAGGCCAAGGAGCAGAAAAGCCTGACCAAGAAGAAGCAGAAGGCGCTCGCGCACGAGCTGCAGCTGGTGCGGCTGCGGCTCGTGGAGCGCGGATGGGATGAGGCCGAGTACCACGCGCGCATGGCACCGAAGAGTAGCAGTAGCGGCGCTCAACAGGACACGAAGAAGCCCAAAAAGACCAAGCGTCCATCTGAGAAGGACGTTGCATTGTCTGCAGCAGAGCCAGACGCTGGCCATGAAGGTGTGCTTTATAGCGCCGAGACGCCTCGCGCAGCTACTGCCAACGCTGAAGAAGACGATGACGAGTACGGCGGAGCGGGGCTGTTTGGTGGCGCCGACTCAGACGACGAGGAGACAGCGAACACTTCGACTTCAACTCCGAGTTCGCAATCGGCGCTGAGTACAGCGGCCAACGAGCTGCCTAGTACACAAGACGAGTCGCCGCCATCTCAGGACGCGCAACGCAGCCAGAGCAAGAAGAATGCAAAGGCGAAGCACAAGCAAACGCACACGCCTAAGCCCAGCAGCAGCTCGACAGCGACGTGGACAGGGAAGACCCCGCGCGACCACATCCAGGACTACTGCAAGAAGCGCAAGCTGCCGCGACCGATCTACAAGAAGCTGTCTGCGAAGGGACGAGCGCACCTGTACGCGCTGGTGCTTGATATGAAGACCCACAAGCGCGAGTTCGTGGTGCCCGATCATTGTGGCGGCCAGATGGGGTTCTCGACGATCGACGAAGCCAAGGACGCGGTGTCGACGCACGCGCTGTACGATCTCTCGCCGGACCTGCCGCTGCACCTCGTGCTGCCGCCGCTGTACCGGGATATGTGGCTGGAGTGGGTGCGCGCCAAGGAGCAGGAAGCAGCCGACGCCGTCGCGGACGAGAGAGCGGGGTTCGATGCGATCGTGAAGCGGATCTACGACACCATCCCGGAACAGCTCGCTGCCAAGGTCGTAGCAACTGCCTCAGGCGAAAGCGAAGCAGTGCGAGACACCAAAGCAAAGTCAAAGGAATCCGCTGGACAAGGTGAGAATGAGAGCGAATCTCCGGCTCCTGCTGCGGTGCTGGACGACTGGTCTGTGGACGATTGGGATGTCGACCTGTCGGACGCAGAGAGTGAGCCCAGTGCCATCACGGCATCCACTACAGCTGCGCCCTTGGAAAACGACGATCAAGAGCAGGAAGAAGAAGTGCATCCGGCCGCGCAGGCGTTCTCGCAGTCGCTGAAGCGTCAACTCGAGGGCAACATGCGCTCGAAAGCGTACAAAGATCTCTGGCGACGCCGACAGCAACTCCCGATCACGTCGTTCAAAGCGCAGGTGCTCGATGCGCTCGAGACGCACAACGTGATCCTCATTTCCGGCGAAACCGGGTGCGGCAAAAGCACTCAAGTGCCGCAGTTCCTGCTCGATGACGCGCTGCTGCGCCAGGAAGGCGGCGCGACGTGCAACATTGTGTGCACGCAGCCTCGACGCCTCGCTGCGATCAGTTTGGCCGAGCGCGTGTCGCAAGAACTCGGAGAAGCGCCTTCATCAATGGGCGCAGGCGACTCGCTGTGTGGCTATCAGATCCGCCTCGAGAACCGCATGACGAGGCACACGCGTCTGCTGTTTTGCACGACGGGGATCTTGCTGCGCAAGCTGCAGGACCCGGCAACGCTCGAGACCGAAATCAGCCACATCATCGTCGACGAAGTCCACGAACGCGACCTGGAGAACGACGTGCTGCTCTCGATGCTGCGCCAGTTTCTCGCCGACAGCAACAACAGCAAACGGAGAAGACGCTCGCCCGTCAAAGTGATTCTGATGAGTGCGACGCTCAACGCGGCGAGCTTCCAGCAATACTTTGGCGGCGCGAGCGTGTGCCCCATGCTCTCGGTGCCCGGACGCACGTTCCCCGTGCAGGAGTTTTTCCTCGAAGACGTGCTCGAGAAGACCGAGTACGTGATCGACGAGAGCTCCCCTGCGTACGTGCCGTTCGAAGCCGTGCAACAGTCGACGCAGATCAAAGTGTCGGGGAGAGGTGGGACGTCGTACTCGCAGAAAGTGTTCTGGGAAGCCTCTTCCATGAAAGCCTCGCATCGAACAAAGTCGCATGCCAGCGGCGGCAACGACCCGGAAGAAGAGGCCTCGCCATACAGTGAGCGCACGTTGAAGTCACTCGACCGAATGGACCCCTCGGTGATCAACTACGACCTGATTCAGGACCTGATCGAGCACTTGATGCTCACCAGTGCGTCCGATATGCTCACGCTGAGCGACACGCAGCCGAGCGTGTCGATCCTTGTGTTTCTCCCCGGCTTGCAGGAAATCAGCACGCTGCTGGACCTGCTTGGTGGCCACCGCGAGTTCAGCGATGAGCGCAAGTACAGCCTCCTGCCGCTGCACTCGTCGTTGTCGCCGCAGGACCAGCAGCGCATTTTCCAGATGCCCCGGGGAATTGTGCGCATTATCGCGACCACCAACATCGCCGAGACGTCGCTGACCGTCGAAGACGTGAAGATCGTGATCGACAGCGGCCGCGTCAAGGAGATGCGCCACAATTCCACGCAGCGCACGAATGTCTTGGACGAGATCTGGATCTCGCGCGCGAACGCCAAGCAGCGCATGGGGCGTGCCGGACGAACCAGTGGCGGTGTCTGCTATCGGCTGTTTCCAAAGCACATTTACAAGAGCGTCATGGACGAGCAACCGGTTCCCGAGATCAAGCGCGCGCCATTGACGTCGCTGTGTCTGCAGATCAAGACGTTTGGCGTCGCGACATCGTGCAGTGAGTTCCTCAGCGGGTGTTTGGATCCCCCCGAGGAAGCGAGCATTCGCGATGCACTGCACGAACTGTTTGAGATTGGCGCTTTGGACCCTCAGGAAGAAACGCTCACCACGCTTGGATGCAACCTCGCAAGGCTCCCCGTAGACGTCAAAGTCGGGAAAATGCTGCTCCTCGCAGCGCTTTTCGACGTGTTCGACCCAATCTCCACGTGCGCAGCGATTCTCGAGACAAAGTCCCCGTTTGTGGCACCCTACGGCCATCAAGCAGAGATGCAAGCTGCGCGGAAACGCTTTGCCGTCGGTCAAAGCGATTTGCTGACGGATGTGAACGCGTACGAGACCTGGCGATCGCAGTTCCGGCACACAAAGAACAACAGCAAGAAGAAGGCAGAGCGTGAGTTTTGTCGCCAGCATTTCCTCAGCCACCGCTCGCTCAAGGAGACTACGAAACTCAAGCAGCAGTTCTACAATCTCGTGGCTCAGCCTGGGCACCTGCCCAAGCAGCAGCCACAGTGGCTCATGAAAGCAGACGACATGGGTATGTTGTGCGCTATTCTGTACGCGGGACTGGCGCCAAACTTGGTGCACATTGAGCGCTCGCAGTCCGATTCCAAGCGGTTTGTGCTCCGTGATCAGGACCACACGACCGTCGTGGTCCATCCGAGCTCGATCAACTACAAGCACGTCGACTTTACGACGCCGTTCTTGACGTACCCTGTCAAGCTGCACACGTCGCAGATTTACTTGCCGACGTCGAGCATCGTGACGCCAGCGGCCGTGTGCTTGTTCAGCCACTCGCTCGAGATTCTCGCACAGGTTCGAGCGACTCGGAGCAGAATCGGGCTGCGCGTCAACGAGTGGGTGATGCTCCAGACGTCCTATCGCTCGGCCGTGCTCTTGCAGGAACTCCGTCAAGTGGTGCTCGAGTTTGTCGCGGACCGTTTGGAGAATCCGCCGTTTGTGGGAAACTCTCACGCGGAACCGGCGAAATCGCCAACGACCTCGCTGATCTCGTCGCTGCATGCACTGCTCGCGAGCGAATACGAGCAACTCGACCCGAAGCGCGCGCTCACGAAGCAACTCTGCAGCGCCGCGACTAAGAAATAGCTAGCGCGAGCAGTCAGCCAGCCAAAAATGCAACGTACCACGCCTGAATGCCTGAATGTTCGCTTGAAACCCTCAAGTTCGCATGACTTGAAACTTCGCTCATTAACTTCTTTTTTGATGGGTTTTGCCCAAATGAGATAAGCAAAAATAGGGTTTGCTATATCATCGTCTGCACTTGACTTTGCCGCAGGTTGCGCAAACACAGGAGGCAGCATCATGCAATGCCCACAGCTTCTGCGCAAAGTCATTCAAGTATGGGAGCTCCTGCAGGTGGAGCTCCACGGCCAGTACACGCTGGAGCGACTCAGAGCGCTCCATGACTACGCGCAAATGACCAGCACTACTCGCGCTGTCCTCGTCATGGCGGCGACTACCGTCCCGTGCTTTCTAGCCTTGCTGGCAGTAGATTCGATTCCGCTCGAGCCTCCAGAGAAAGGGCTCGCGCACAGCCACGGGTTCTGGACACGCTGGCTATTTACGACGTTCATCATCTCCCAGTCGATTGTCAGCCAGTTCAACTGTTACGTCCACCGGCTACAGCTCTCGTCGCGCGACCAGCTCGTGATCTCGCTGCCAGTCTCCATTCTCACGACCACAGTGGGGTTCGGCATGGCGTGCGTGATTGGATTCCCACTTCCATTCGCACTCGCCATGTTTGCGCTCCCATTTTCCGCACTGCTCGCCGCCTCGTTGTGGCTCATGCGCGGCCAGTTGATCCGCGACAACCCCGACGTACAGGACAACATTCGCCACGTGTTGCACATGGGCTACGTGCAGCTGACAATGACGCTGCTGTACCCAGCCTTCTACGCAGTGTTTTATCGCTTGACTGCGTCGGCGCAAACCAAATTCGTCCTGCTGCTGCCAGCCATCAAATTCATGTACAAAAATCTGCTGAGCAGACTTTTCGAGCAGAACAAGGACGATATCAAACCTGTGATCGTGGTCTTCAACGTCGAGGTCTTCAACGCGCTGTTCATATCGTGCTGCATGCAGCAATCGACATCAATCAGCACGAGTCTCGTGCTCATCGGTGTCGATATCGTTCAAGCCGCGCTATCGCTGTATGATCTCGGCTGCCTCTTGGTCGATCTCACACCGCTGATCGCCGAAATACATATGCGGAACGACAAATTGACGGACACCGTGCTGTTCACAATGTGCAAACTTCCGCTACTCGTTAAGCCGCAGCATGACACACGCCCTCGTAGTCAAGCCGTGCGCAACGTGGTTGCATGGGATCGCGTGTACGTTCGAGTACCGTTGTTCCGAGCCAAAAACGTGGTGCGTCGTTCCAGCTTCAAAGTGGCGGGCCACCAAAGCGTTGGGTCGATCACCCGCGTCACCTGTCCAGCAGCCAAAGTGGACGGCAACCCGCAACGATTATGCCGCATCCAGTGTCGTTCGAGCCGCAACCAGCCAGAGGGGTTCTTGTGCGCACCAAGTCAATAACGAATCTGCTCGCGCCCGAAGAGCAGCTCGTTTTCGTGCAAAAGTCGCTCCAGGTGCTGTACTTGACCGAGTTTATCCTGCTCATTGAGTTCATCGAAATGATTATCCCCGTCGTCTACTGTGAGTAGCCATCTACATCTCTGGATCATCTGCCCTTGACTGCACCTCATCCTTTTCAAACCTGTTTGCGCTTGTTTGGCGGGCTAGGCATGTACCTCGTGCTGCTTTTCTACCTTCCCAACCGCGTGTACTACCTGCATGTCGCGAGCATGGACACCGATGGACTCTATCGAACCCTCCGCAACATCCTCTTCTACGCGGCCTTGGAAGTCATTTCGTTTTGCGGGCTCATGGCTGTGCTCAAGCGGAAATTGCACGTCTCTGCGGCCACCAGTTGGCGTTCGTGCTGGAGACGCAGTGGGATGCGGCGCAAGCAAAACTGGTCCTCTGGGCCATCTTCACGCTGCAGTCGACGCTTGTTCATGCCGGTGCTTCTTCACGTGGAGAATTGCCCTGTTCAATTAGTCCTGTTCACTAACACGATTTCGTGGTTGTGACTCTAGGAGCGGACTGCAGCTTCAAATTCGAGTGGCTCCATCATCCTGCGCCTTTACCGACACCTTCAACGTGATTGCAGGCAGAGCAAAAAGAATGAGACAGCCTCCAGCATTGCCAGCGTAAGCGAAAGCGTTCCTTACCTGGCAGCTGGTAAAGTGCCAGAGTTTCCTGCTGTGTTGGCAACTTCTTCTTGATGAATTGAGGTTTCCAGGCAAAACCCAAAGCAGTCGCGGCTTCTTGAACTGTTTCTTCTTGAACAACGCCGACTACACCTTTCTCGTTCCATCGTAGCACAGCTGAAGTTAATTTTGATATGTTTGGGTAGCAAACGAACTTGAGTGCGTGTTTGCGTGCGGAGAATGCAATATATCCAGGTCGACCATGCATGTCATCAATTGAAGGGATCCCACGCGTACAAAAGACGTACTTGATGACTTTCAAGATCGGTTCTACACGCTCATAGCGGCCCTTTGCTCCACACAAGATGCTCCATATCTTGCTTTTTCCCACGCGCGAGTGTATCCCACGTCGGACCTCCGAAGTACTTCTCAGTTGTCAACTCTGTCAACAATCCCCTTGTGTCCGTTTTCAGCAAAGCGTTCGCGCGACTCTCGCGAACAAACCAGGCAAACTTGGTTTATTCGCGAATTCAGGCATTTACTGGCGACTTGCGCACCGCAGTTTGGCTTTATTTATGCGGCGATCAAGTTTGTCTCTAGGCGAGCATGCTCAGCTGTGTGAAAATTGAGGATCTCGGCCACATACCAGCAGGGTCATTCATGCTAGAGAAGCAATCGAAGCTGGTGATTTAAATCGTTTTCTTGCAGATGCTCCAGCACCTAAGTACAACACACAAGATGAGTCCGACCCAAGTACACCAGGCAGGCATTTGGTACTCGGGTGAACACGTCAGACACGAACCAGCGTTGCTGCAAAGCCAACTGCGTTCATCTTTATCGTCTTGGGCCTTTAGACTACGGTATCAACATGCTTGCGTAGAGAGTTCACTTTGTAGAATTGACGCGCATGTAATTGCGCCTCGAGTAAGACATTCGAAACACTTTGCGCTTTCTCCTTCACGGGGACGTTCTCGTCCTTTGACACTGTGAGCAAACTTCCAAATACGATGGCGAAATTGCATAGCGACGGGAACTGCACGGATGCAATTTTCCATGCATCGCGGAAACTGAAGCTTCCCTGCTGTTGCTGCTTGGCGCTGAGACTCACGGCATCGTGGAAGGCGCCGCGGAGCGAAAAATCGGCGATCATGCGGTTTCGTTCCTCCGTGATCATGGTCAGAGCTTTCCCCGTCCACTTCGAACGGACTCGGAACTGCTGGCTATTCAGCAGCTCCATGAACGTCAAGTTGTTCATCGTGATCAGCTCATAAGGCGTCGACGGTGGGATATCAGCTGTGTACTGATGGAATTCTGGAAACGATCCATTCGCCGAGTTTTCCGATACACCAGAAGACGAGTCTGCCGAGACAGAGACGACGCCTTGGAACTTTGAAATTAGCAGGAAAATCAGCGCATTAAACCGCTCGTAGATATGCATCCGCTCGTTTTCACCAACACCGTCGATCGACTTCAACTGGAACGCTTCGTACATGAACAGGTCCAACGGAATGATCGCGTTCACAAAATCTTGGTACGTAAACTCGCTGAGATCCAAAAATTGCGACGCTGAGATGGCGGATGCAGCAGCCAAACTCTCCGAGTCAACGGCGCCGTTCTCCGGTGTAACTTCTGACGACGATGACCCTTCCACGCTACTCGCTGCTGCTGCTGTTGTGTCGCTGGAGCCATTGCTGCTTGCGACGGGTTTCATGGTGAACTTTAGACGCAGATGGAAAATGAGTTCCCGTAAATGGCGTTGGACATCTGTGAAGGAGGTCGAGTGCTCCAGGCACTTCTTATACACGGCATAGATATCCTTCAAGAGATCCCGTAGCAGAAACACGATCACCCAGAACGTATTTCCAGGCAGATGGTGCAGCTCGTTCTGGTCGTGACACCACTTCGTCAACGTCTCTCGGTGCATCGCGAGCCACTCGCATAGGTTATACACTTCGATCCAGTGCGCGCTCGCAGCACGAGCAGGTTCGGGCCCCATCGCGGCGAAAAGACTCGAGTTCAATTTGCAGAGCGCTTCGATGTCCGTCAGCGTCATCAGTATGCCAAACTCAGCCTGGCAAATCTCCAAGAGCTCTTCAACCACCATGTTGACATGGTACGTGCCACTGTGAATGACGTAGAACGCCGCATTGTTTGTTGCCGCAGCGACTTCCTTCCGCAGCAGTACGCCAACGTGCTTGTACTTGTCCATGTGGAACGGGTCGCCGTCGACTGTGACGCCGATGATCTTCTCAATCGCACGGGCATCGAGCGCCGTCAACACTTTCATGACCAGCGTATTCACAGCTTCGGCCGAGTGCTTTTGCGCATCCACTGGGACCGCGAGGACGTGGAGGTCGTGGATCTCGTCGTTCACGGCCAACTGGAGACGGATGTCCAAGTATCCCGTTGAATGCTTCGTCACGAAGCGGAGCAGCACCGAGTACCCCCACGTGAACGACGTGAGCAGCGCAATCCCCGACAAATTCAGACACACCAGATTGCGCACCGACTCGATGATATCCGTGAGCACGACCGTACCAAAGTGGAGCGGGTCGACGAGGAACCGCTGCGCCGAGTGCACCATCGCGAGCGTCGCGTCCAGCGAGAGACCCGCACTGAACGAATCCACAGTGAAGTAGAACAGCGGTTCGCTCTTGATCGCGAGCGCGTACATCTCGCCCGGCACTGCAGCGTTCTTCAAGTCCGCGGGAAGCCCAGGAAGCGTGGCTCCGTCAAACTGGTCGTCCATGCGCACAAACTGGTGCCACCAGCTGCTTGCATTGCTTTCGCCATCGCTGCCGTCCACGTCCAAGCTCAGCGCTGTCTTCGACGCACGGTTCGAGAGCAACTGGTCCACCATGAGCATGACACGCAGCGGCACAAAGCACTTGGCTGTGAGCTTGTCCGTCAGCGAAGAGAGCGCTTTGCTGCTGCTGTTCCCCATGAGTCCGCTTGGCGAGAAACTTGACGAGACCGTTGAGCTGCCTGCACCAAACGCTCCTGATGTCGCCGTGCTGCTAGTCCCCGCTGCAACTGGCGTCGCAGGGTGGGTGGCAGCAATTCCGTGCTGGTGTAGTGATCCACCGGTTGTTGCCAGCAGCGCGTTCTGGTGACCATTGCTGCCCATCAACTCCTTGAACACGGGCACATCGGGGAAAAAATCGGTTTTCTCGACGTCGCGCAGTCGCTCGTACTCGCGCCACTTGACTGGATGCTCTCGCGACAGATGCGACTCGAGGTTGTCGGTGCGGAAGTTCGGGCCAAACACCTTGAGCGTCTGGCGCTTTTTCCGGCGCTTGGACGGCGGCGGGCCCGTGCCACCACCACCCAGGTGGACGCCTGCGTTCATCGAGGCGCCGTCCTGGGCCATGGCGAACGCGCCGTCCCTTGCGTCGGGGTCGTCGCCGTGCTTTGCCGCCGGCAGTGCGCGCGTGGCGCCGACTTCGCGCCCAAAGCACTCGCAGAAGCGGCACTTGGCCTTGAACACCACGGGCGCGCCGTCGCCGCCGCTACTGCGCTGGGGCGCTACCTCCACGGGCACGACGCCGTACTTGAGCTCGTAGTGCGCCATCCATCGGTTCTTCTGCTCCCAGCGGTGCTGCCGCTTGCGCTCCTTGCTGTCGAGCGCGCCCAGCATCCCTCGTTTCCGCGCTCCAATTGGGGACTGACGCGCGCGCATGCGGCCTCGCAGCGTCCCTCGTTGGAACGGAGAGCACAGAAGGTAGCGTGGACCACATTATACGATCATTCGGCGATGAATACACTATTACATATATCAATAGAGACGTCTGCAAGTGAATGGGACAAAGGACAATTAAATGTTTTTAGAATTATGGTTGGTTGGGGACAAACTAAATAATATATTGTTATTCGTTAGCCATTTTGATGCATTACTAAGTTATGTGGAAGCTCGCACATCTTGCGTGGTGAGATCAGCGCGCAGCAACCTAGTTGGGGTGCCCCATGCTCGAAGTATCTGGCGACTTGTGTAGCCACGCAAATTTGAACGAGTAATCAGCACCTGCGTGGACTCCAAAAGTGTCAGTTCGTCCTCCAGAGATCTTGCTGTCATAGTAGAGTGGGCGTGCATACCGAGATGCACGAGAGTCGACTGCAGCATGAACACGACCCACATGACCAGCTTCGCTTGCACCATTTTCCATTGCGCCTCCAGCACGAACGATAGCTGGTGGGTCGCGGAAAGACGCAACTTGCACTTGAGCACGAACGTGAGAATGCAAAACGAGATGAGCTCCAAAGTTGCGTAGAAAAACACATTGCGAACGGTGTGCTCCAGTCCGTTTGCGTCAATTTCAGCGAGATGGGGGTAGCACACGCGATTCGGGAGGTAGAAGGAGACCAGCAGGTACATACCTAGTCAAGATGGTAAAGTCAGTCAACAAGCAGTGACGACTACACATTCGCCTAGCGAGCAAGACGTACAATAGACCACTGGGATCATCACTTCGGTGAATTCAACCAGCAGTATGAACTCGGTAAAGAACAGCACTTGGAGTGACTTTTGAACGAACAGAAGCTGCTCGTCCACAGTGAGCAGGCTGATTACCGAGCGTGTGTGTCGGATAGGCCGAGTTGTTGCTCTAGTCGAGCTCGTGGCCGTTTGAATAGTCGAGTTGGACACAGTTGAAATGGTTGCGATTGTGTCGGCCGGACCAACGTTCGGGAGATCTACTTTGCTGGATAATCGATGAGCGTGATCACGAATCTCAGGTTCAGGGGTAACAGCACTCTGCTTCGCACGCGGTCCAGCCGAAGCCATGGTTTTTTGCACCAAGCGAGGCGCAGATTGCGATGCGCGTCTTGGATTTATGATTGACGGAAAATTGCGCATTGTGAGAATCACGGTGTCGGTGAACTCGTCGCTGCGCATCTGCATTTTGGTGGTCATAGGCGATAGATCGTGCATCATGTTGCTCAAATCGTACAATGACGCCGCCATTTGAAGACAATCGACGGCAATAACCACGGTACTCGTGTGAACCGACGCTGACGATGACTACATGGAGCACGAAATGAACAGCGCATTGAACAAATCGACGCCAAAGATCACAGCGGCAGCGTTCAAGTCACCCCGTCTGCCCACGATTCTGCTGAGCATGTTTCTGTATGCAAGCTCGATCACTGGGAGCACGAGGACGAGCTTGGCTTGTTCTGCTGCAGCCATGCTTCGAAAAAGTGCGTAGAACGCCGGGTACAACACGGTCATCGTTAGTTGCACGTAGCACACATCCAAAACCACGCGAAACCCATCTTTTATGCCGGCGTATCGCTGGATCAAGTGGCCACGCTTCCACCAGAGAATCAGTAAGAGTAATGCTATCCACGGCATGGCAGATACCGCCAGCGTAAATGGTACTGGGAAGCCGATCGCATACGCCGCGCCAATGATCGCAGCAGTTGAGAGAAGCGAGGCTGGGAGCGAGGTGGTGAGCTGGTCTTGTAAGCTCAGCTGCGTTCCAGACACGTAGAGGTTGATCTGGTAGATGACACTCAAAGAGAAAATAAACATCGTGAGCGCTGTCCGCATCCAGCATCCATGGCTGTGCGCGAGTCCTTTCTCTGGAGGTTGAAGCGGGATCGCATCGACAATAAGGACGACCAGAAAACACGGAATGGGCGTCGCCACCATGACCGTGATGGTGCGAGTGATGCTGCTAACGCGCCCGTAGTTGTGGCACGCTTTGAGTCGCTCCACAGAGTACTGGCCATTGAGTTCCACCTGCAGACGCGCCCATGCTCGACCGATCTTGCTCAAATTCATTCGCACCGTTTGCGTTCTCGTCCCAAATGCTTGTGCCATCGAGCAAAACGAACAATTAGGACGAGAGATTGGGCAGAGCAGCAGGTATTCGAATACCTGCTGCTCTGCCCAGTCTCTCGCCCTCAAATACTTTTCTGCTCGCGCCGGAGCGATCGTACAAAAATACCTATTCTCATACGACCGCTCTGGTGCGAGCAGAAAAGTATTTTTAGCGGAGTCGAAGACGAAATTGGCAGAGGGAAAGCAACTCTACAACTCTCAGAAAAGCATGGCGTCGAGAGCGCACGAGGGCAGCGACGGACGTCGTGAGCACCCGCGACCTCAGCGCGTGGTCAGCACCTCGGATCACGTCGCGGAGGCTGCCACTTGGCTCGACACGATTCAGGATGGCCGACACCAGCATTCAGGCATAGAGCCAGCGATTACAGAGCTTGCGCTATCGGAAGCACTTCGACGCCGCATCCGTGATGGTGCTCTACTGAAACTAGTCTTGCGGATCTTCAGCTCGCCCCTCGTGATGGCGTCGATTCAAGTTCTTGATCTATCGCACAACGACCTGGACGATTCATTCTGGACGCCTCTATCTTTGAACGGTTCGTGGGCATCGCTCACGTCGATCAACATCTCCAACAACAGGTGCCTTTTTCGGCGAGCCAAACTGTCGTGTCCTGGCGCTAATGCCACTACGTGTGCTTTTTTCTTCATTGCGTGAAGGTTTACAGGCAAGGCGATTCGCCCGATCGCAGCCCTGCTTTCGCGATGCCCTGCATTGCGCGACCTCGATGTATCCCTGAACCCACTCTCTTCCAAGAAAGCAGCCAACGAGTCGCATTTAAGCGTCGACTCTTTCGACATGATCCTGCGATCGTTCGATATAAGCCGCTACTCGCATATATCCGTGCTTGACCTGTCGTGCATGCGCCTCACGGGCGACGGTATTGCTGGGTTTCTGGAGACCTCGATAGCAAAGCGAATCACGAAGTTGTGCTTACGATCGAATGAACTTGGCGATACCACAGCGTTCCGAATCAACGGCGTGCTACCGAGCATGTCGTTGTAAGTCCTGAGTTCGGCAGGGAATCACATCACTGACCGCGGCCTCGGAGCACTTGCATTCGCTCTTGACCAGACTAAGTCACTCCAGACTCTGGATCTAGAGAACAATCATGTGAATGGCTATGAACTGCCTGGACAACAAGATGGCTTTGAATCACGTGCTTGTGATAACCACAATGTTCCTATTCCTGTACCAGATCACTGAAAAAGGGATCCAGACGTTATACCATGTTCTCGATGGCCTCTCGACGTCGTTTCCGCTCCGGTACCTTCATCTGCACCGCAACGGCGTTCCAAACGAGCAGGAGCTTCTTACTCGCGTGCACGTCAAACTGCAGGAAAAGATCCTCGCGATGCACTTGGTAGACCCCACACAGCACGCGTCTTCAATCGCTTCACTGAGTCTGTCCTTGACTGGGAAAAGGCTTCAAAAGGCGCTGCTCATGGATACGAATCTGACCGACTATTTCGTCAAAGTCGCGTTCGATACGACTCGCAACAGTGAGCGATGGTCGGCGCTACAGGAGCTTGATCTCAGTGGCAACGCGATTGCAGAAAGCGGAGCGTACGAAATCGGCCTCTACATGGCTCTGCACCCGGCGCTACGAGTGCTCAATCTGTCCAAGAACCGAATTGATGGCAAGTCACCAAAAAGAATTGCGCGTCCAACCGTTGTCGGAACGTTGCCATTTTATCTTGCTAATCTTTATTTTTTTAGATTGCTGATCACAATCATTTGTGTGGGTGTATCTTTGAAAAAACAGATCGTGGGATCGTGGGCCTTGCGGAAGGGCTCGAACTGAACGCTACCCTCCAAGAGCTCAATTTGCAGGACAACCAGATCACAGACAAGGGCGCAAAAGAGCTGTATTTCAAGGCGTTTACGTCCAACTTGCAGCGGAAAATCTTGCTCGACGCGGGGAATCAACTCTCGTCCGAGTGCAAAATGATGCTCATCGCGATCTCTCAGGCGCAGGATCTGAGAGAGCGCTTCGACACTGAATTCGCGAGCGTCGAAAAACTCGATTTTGCGTACGTTTCCACAGCAGCTTGTGAATTGCTAGTACGTTGCTGTTGCCGCCGTTGTGTCTTATGCTTTCATCTTTGTCATCTTTGCTGCTCACCATCACAATGGAAAGAGCCTGCGTCAGTATGGAGCCGCTGCAATTGTTGACAAACTCGTCGAATCGCAAGGGCGGGCATGCACATCACTCGACCTGTCACGGAATGGATTCGGAGACGATGGCGCACTGGGGATCGCGCGATTGCTACGCGGGTATCCTCCGCTTCAGCGCCTGGATATCAGCTTCAACGACATTGCGGACGCTGGAGCGGTGGCAATCGCCGATGCGTTAGCCCACCACAACTCGACGCTCACGAGTCTGTCGTTGCACTCGAGTGTCGAAGGTTCCGTCATGAAACCCAAGTTGCTCGAAAAGGGCTGGTTCACTTGGCCCAGGCGCTCGCGCTCCACGTATCCATCGCAGTCGTTGATTCCCGCGACAATATTACGACTCCGGTGCTAGTGCAAATGTGCGTTCGCCTCTTGAAGTGCAACCCGCGCATTCTCAAATTCAATGGCTCGAGCGCGGCCGTGTATCTTTCCCGATTCGAGACCTAGAGCAGGCATGGCGCTCTGTCGACGACTCACCCAGCTCGACTTTCATGCTTTTTTTTCGTGCGAATCGAGTCCTGGATAAGGCAACAAGGATACACCTTTGAAATGCCTCGGAGACTTGTTTGGTCATAAAGACCTGGAAAAAAAATACTGTTGAAGGGCAACCGCGCTGCTAAATCATTCCAATGGAGCTCGCCTTGGCTGGGACTTGTTTTCGAGAAACCGTCGACGCCTACCAGAGCGGTAGTCGTATAGCAAACGCGCACCGAACTAACTACCTGTAGCTGGTCAGCTTGGATGCTCTAGACTGAGGTACTGTTAGCATGAGTAGCGTGTTCGTGCAGCCACGCAAACTTGAAGCTGAAGTCAGCACCTAGTGAGGCATGACACGAGTTGATTGCGTCAGTCTGTCTGGGCGAGCACAAAGATGCCGGCACGAAACTCACCGAAGTGCGTGAGTGAGTTCTGCACCGCGTAGAAGAACCAGAGCACAAGCTTGGACTGCACCATAAACCACTAAGAATCGAGCACAAACTCTAGCTGCTTGAACGACTGAATCTGCAGCTTGCGCTTCAGGATGTACGTCATGAGAAGAAACGACGCGAGCTCAAAGCCAGCGTACACGAACACGCTCATCACAGTGCGTTGCAGCTCTTCCGTATCCATTTTCGCGAGCTGGGCGTAAAACTGTCGGTTTGGGAGGTTGTACGACGCCACAACGTACACGCCTGGCAGTGAAATCCCATCACAAAAATAACGTGTTAAAACGATTTGGTCCGAGATTTTGCCAGTCACGTCACATATGGGAAAGCGGGCTCACTATAGATGATCGGGATGATCACTTCAGTGTATTCGATGAGGAGCACAAACTCGGTCGTGAACAGAAGCTGGGCCGACTTTTGGACAAAATGGAGCCTCTCAGCGTCTATCAAGAGCTCGATGCCAGACTCCACTCTCGTCCGCGAGGTTGGAACGTACTTTGCCATTGCATCTGCCGCTCCGTTGGTTCGAATAATCACCGATTCCGCGCGCGGCTCATCCGGAAGCGAAGCAAGTGTCGCGCCAGCACTAACAGTACCAGTAACAGGAACTACAGTAATTGTCTTGTGGCCTCCAGTCTGCTTTGCTCTCGTATTTTGCTTCATGTTGATAGTATATGAGGGACTTGAGGGGATGGAAGGAAAATGGAAAGTGAATTATCAATTGGTTAACGTACTCAAACCTTGCAACCAAACCTGTCTTCCTACTGCTCCGTGGAGAACTTTCTACTTGGCGAATCACATG
>JAADVP010000563.1:0-18857 GCA_023335675.1 Globisporangium solare | reverse complement strand
CTATGACGAACAGCCCGTGCCACCGACGAGCTTCGCGCACGACAAACTCGGCACGAACGTCATGATGTTGATCACCAGCGAGTACACGAACAGGATGACGCTGAACGCGATGATCAGAGAGCTCGCAGCCTTCGTGAAGCCGCCGTACATGCGCAGCTGCTGCGCGTCGAGCTTCTGGCTTGGCAGGAAGAACAATCCGATCAGCGCCAGCGCATTGAGGCCGAAGTTGAGCACCAGCGAGAGGAGCACGTCCCAGTGTGCGCTCGACGTGTCGGCAGCGACTTCGTCGGGATCGTAAAAGTTGCTTCCCTGGAAGAGCCCGACAGAGTTGGTGCTGACGAAGATGCCGATAAGTCGCTGCAGCGAGAGTGTGAGTCCGACGGTTGCGCCTTCGGAGCCTTCTTGGATGATTTCGGTCAGCGGCACGACGTTGTTGAGTGAATTGATACCATCGGCAATCGCCGTGACCGAATACACGGCGCGGTACAGGTAGCGGTCACGCACGACATCGAACGCGACCAAGATCGCGATCAGCAAGTGTGGGGCGATCTGAATTAGCGGCGCTGACGCGAAGAAGAGCCGCCATGACCGGTTCATAAATGCGTAGCGCCAGACGGCAATGGTGACCAAGATGACGATGTCGGTGACCACCTTCACGACCAACGAATTGTCGGTCGCAGCACCAGCCCATCTTCGGATCGCGTTTGTCGAGTCGCTGAACTTGATGCTCAGAAACAACGTGAAGAAGCAGATGAACGCCATGATGCGCCACACCGCCTTCTGCTGCATGATCTTCCAAAAGATGCGGCCGCGGATCTTCATGGACGTGTGGAGCGAGTAGTGTTCTTCTTTCCAGAATTTCAGGATAACTGGCAGCGGCAAGATCGTGATGACCGCGAGCAGAACCATGGCCGTCGAGAGCGATACATTTGGTTCCCGGTTGCCTTTGCCCATGACAGCGTACGTAAACGACGCAGCGAGAAGTGACACGACTCGACGGAAGATCAGGTACGAAGCTTGGATCGAGCCTCGCGTCCGCAGAGGCTCGCGCTGGGAGAGTTCAATCACACGCGTGTGTACGCAGAGGAAGGTGATAATGCACCCGAGACTGGCCAGAGCAGCCATGACAATCCCCAGCACCACCATCACGTTGCTTGGATGGTCGCCGTCCTTGGGCTTGTGGGACTCGAAATGGGCGCTGATTGCTGCGACCACAAAGACACTGATGCCATTGAGCACAAGACCGAGAATCATGTACCCTTTGCGACGAAGCCCCATGATTGGGTAGCAATCCGACAGAAGTCCGACCAGGAAGCTCAGCGCCATGGGGATCTCGATCAGCCGCTGGACAGACACGTTCTGCTGGACCGAAAGCGCAAACTCAATGCTCATGTGCGGCCGCAGCACTCCAGTCAGGCACTGGTACGAGAACAAGGACGAAAACGTCGCAGCCGCGAGCCCGAGGCAGTCCATCGAGTAGAAACTCACGGCACCGCCGCGCCGCAGCGTGCCGTACATCTCATGGTTGTAGAAATTGTCGCCGGCAACGAAGCGGCTGTCGACGAAGTCTTCCCCGCCGGGCACGGACTGCGTGAGCGAGAGCGAGTGGTACGCCTTCAACGGGTGCTGCGGCTGGACCTCGGGCGATTCCTTCTGCATCTGTGGTGTCGCGGGAGTTCGGTGAATGAGACCGGACGATACAACAACGCACACAGACAAAGCCGAGGGTTCCGTCGGTTGGACGTTTACCACGCTGAAGGATTAGTGGCGACGTCGCTCGTCATGCGCGCAGCACTGCTGCAAGCCTGTGTGATTGCGCGCCGTGCGCCGTTCCATCCTTCCGATCCTGCCTCTGGTGCCGATCGTACGACTGTGCGCAACTCGCTATCAACGTGCAATAGCAGGCTGCCAATTTGGCCCCAGATGCTACGTGTCCCACCGAGAAGTCAAGGAATTTTCCAGGTGAAGCTGCACTGCATACACTGTATTGCATGCATTCACGGCACTGTGCAAGCGCGTACAGTGATGTGGCCTCGGTTTTTACACCAAGTCCCTTGTGGCGATCGTCAACGCCGAACGAAAATGCGCTTTTTGCTGTAATCCGGACCCGTATGCGGAAACCTGGCACCGAAGGAGATATCAGATCGCAAACGAGTGCCGCGTGGCGCGCTCCAACCGTCAAAAGCACCAAAGGGTTCCCCGAACGCATTTTCTTACACAAAGAGCGCCTGCTTCTGCTGCTATTTGCGCGTGATGGAAAGCCAGTCGGGTGTGCATAAACACCATGCGCTCATAATTAGTCCTTGCTGAGCTCCAGGCCCTGAAACGTGTTGTAGCCCGTGGCGGCGCACATGCGCGTCTTGAGCAGATGCAGCGCGCGGTTGATCGACTTGGTGAGCGTGCACTCGGCCCACACCTCGTGGCGCTTCTTGGAGCGCGTTTCGGCGCTGACCTGGTACAACGTATCGATGGCATTGTACTCGGACGCCCTGGGCACGGCCAGCATCATCTGCTCGCACGTGATCACGTCCCGTGGCATCGCGTACTTGTAGAAATAATGCCCTTTGTCGCCCAGCAGGTAGTGCTGGCAGAAATGGACGCCCACGGGCGGGTCCTCGGGCAAAGAGATCTCGTACGGGTCGGCGCACGGGTTCACCTTGAGCGTGTTGGCGTCCAGGAACGTCCAGTACTCGTTGCCTTGACCCAAATGCGACGGGTGCGTGACGCCCAAGTGCGACAAGATCGTGTGCTTGATGCCGTGGTTCGCGGCAGCCACGCCATAGCCGAACATCTCCGCCATCCAGCTATCCGGGTCGACTTTGCGGCCTTGGATCACGAAATCGCAGTAATCATCAATGAACGCGAGCATGTCGTGTCTTGTCATGATGTACGGTGGCCCCGTGCCGGCATAGTATTCCTCTCCGTCTTCCGCGGACACGTCGACGCACGGCTTGCCCGCACACATGGTCTTGGCTTTGGCGTTGCCAAAGTACCCGCTGCCCATGTAGTTTGTCCAGTCCTGCGCGATCGCGACGCCATCGCGGACTTCGTCGGTCACAGTCGCAGGATCGCGTTTCCCGTGATAGTACTTGCTCACGCTCCGGCCCGTGTTCACCTCCAGCGGCTTGAAGAACACAAAGTCGCCGTCCACGAGTGCGATGATGTCGTGCTGCACTGGAGGGTTTGCGTTCTGCAGCCAATGGCGCAGGGAAAACGGTTTATTGTACGGCGTGTAATTGTCGTCGATCTCTGGCACTGGGTGCGGCGAGTAGCTTGGCGTAAAGTGCACGCGGTAGTCGTAATAGAACCGCGGCTCGGCCAGGATCTGGGACTTTTGCTCGTCCGTGCACCCCGCGATGATCTGCGTGATCGGTCCGAGCTGCCCGACGCGCGTCGCGGACTCCTGAACCACGGTCGCGAGCAGCAAGCGGTGGCCTTGGTCGCAGCTCATGCTGAACACGAGGTGCATGGGGCTGCCGTCGTAGTTTGCTGGGAACTGCTCATGGAGCATCTGCTCCACCACGTCGTCGCTCACCACTAGGGCGTCGGTGGCGTTCTGTGCCGTTGCGACGCACAGCAACGCGCCCACGGCGGCCACCAGTAGCCGAACAATAGAGAGTCGTCGCATAGCGCTGCTGTGATATTCCTCCCTCCAGAGGGACTCCACGCGGCGAATTAGAAACTACATTTGTGCAAGCCCCATCTGCCTCATGCATGCCACTCGTCGTGGCTTCCTGGCATATCCAAAGAGGGTACATCCACTCTAAACTAGGCGCAATTTACCTGATTTCAGCGTTTATCTAGGAGCAAAATCGAACCAGTCCTGTTTTCAATTCCGTGGTAATGTATGATGTGACCTATCTCAGTACCCTACCTTATTGCATCGCTTTCATGACAGGCAAGAGCATGTTCCCCGTGTGCGAGATCTTAAATAATTTGCCGGAGTCCAAGTCTCTCACTGTCATCCGCGGCGACACTTTCGGTGCCGTGGCGCCAGGGTTCGCCGTAGGACTTGCGGCAACAGGCGCTTGAGAGCACAGCCCATCGTACTTCTGCTTGGCGTACCCGAGGCGCAGCCGCCGGCGGTGGCCATTACGGAGCTTCAGCAACACTGGGTGGCTGCACAGCTCCAGCACTTCGCACACGCTCGTGACGAGGTCTTCGGGATTGATCTGCGAAATCACGTGCACGAGCGCGTTGCTGATCTGCTCGGCGCTCGCGTCGCGACCGAGACCCACGACGCGCTCTTCAGCAGAGCTAAACAGCGCAAGGGACACGCAAAAGATCCCTTCGAGCCCCATGAGCAGACAGATGTCCCAGATCACGAGCAGCGTGTCGAACCGCAGCTGCGTCTTGTGCGCCATCAACGAGATATCGGAAAACAGCGTTGGGAACCACTTGTACGCTAGCAGACACACAGGGATCCCGGCGTCGTCCATGGCGCTGCTGAAGTTCGGAAGATGCAACGCCACGACGTCCTGCAAAATGTTTCCGACTTCGACCAACGAGCTGAAGAGATCGAAATTGTCGCGCTCCGTGCCCTCCCAGCAAATCCCAAACACGTGCGGCAGGATACGCGAGATGATACCGCGGAAAAACTGGAACGCGACGAGCTCGTCCTCCTCGAGCACCTCGAGCAAGATGAACGCGAGGCCGTTCATGCCCTGCATGTAAAAATTCTTGCTACCCTCCCGAGGCGCCGTGCTGCCGGCTGCTTCCTCTTCTTTTTCGTCGGTGCGCACGTGCGCAGTGCACCCAGCGAGAAATGCTTGCAGCACCCGCTCGAGACGCTCGAGCCGGATCGCGCTTGCATCCGCATCAAGCTTGGGGGCGCCTGAAGAACCAGCCAACCACTTGGACGTGCGTGGAATATCCTTTTGCACCTGAACGTTGTCTCTGCAATACACAACGAAGGCGACGAGTTAGAATCACGCCAACACGGTTGCCAAGGGCTAACCATAAAATAAAACTTACTCGTCTGCAAGTGGGAGCGCCAGAAGGGCTTCAAACGCGTCCCGCTCGATCGGATCGAGCGCCCACAGAAAGATCTTTTTCCAGTATTCAGATCGGTGCGACGTGTTCCGCCCCATGAGCTGGAATGCTTCCACGAGGCGACCGCTGCGCTGGAGAAAGAAGAGCATCTCGGACAGGTCGTTGGCCGGCAAGTAGGCAGCTCGCTGAGTCGCACTGTCCCAGTCGTCCGACGAAGAGTACACGGGACTTCCCAGCGCTCCGTCGCTGCTGGTCGTCTCCCATTCGTCATCAGTCGGTACAGACGTCTGGCGCGTCACAGGGAAAAGCTGATCGTCTGCATCCAAAAAGTCGAGGCTGCTTTGCAGATTCCGCATGTTCAGGGAGCTCTGCAGCTGCATGTTATCGAGCGACGGTCGATCGTGCTGCCCTGGCAGCACACCCTCGGCGAGATGGATGGAGCGCTGAATCACTTCGGTCCAGTAGCGCACCTCTTCCTCAGATCGCGCCTGGAACAGCATCGAGTACGACTTCGCCGAGACCATAAAACAGAACTTCTGCTCCGCGACGATTTCGTGCACCGTCTTCACGGTGCACCCACCCGTGAGCGGGATCAGGCGCCTCGCTTTGTTCGACTTCGCGTCCGCGCGCGGGTAACACGTCAGCACTTCGCCATCGACTTCCACGACCTGCTGCTTCCAATCGCGCAGGCCATTGCGATACTGCGCAATGGTCTTCAGTTGCGTCGTCAGACTGAAGCACATCTTGCACTTGAGCACACCTTTCTTGTACGGCGTGCGCAAGAATCGCAGACCCGACGTGATGCCTCTCGACGGCTTGAGCATAAGTTTGATCTCGTCGACTGCCAGCGTTTGCAGGGAAATGCCGTTCGCAGCGACCAGGATCGATCCGCGCGGGATAGAGACGCCACCGAGCGTGATGTCGCGTGTGGTCTTGACGCGCTCATCCACCCATTCATAGCCGCTGGCAAACTTCGCCATGTCGTTTGGATGCAACACAGGAACGTCTAGGAAATCGTCCTCTGTCCTCGATGTCCCAATCTCCAACGACGGCGATCGCGTCCATGGCGCCGATGGAGGAATTCGCCCACTGATCGCTGGGCTGCGCTGTCGTCTGGCGTCTGCCCATGGGAGACTCGCGACTGCCTTGAGCGCATTCATCCACTGGTGCATGTCCTCACCGCTCTTCGCGCCAAGGCTCAGTCGGAACACGCCTTTCTTCGTAATCTGGAACACAAACTGGCGTCCTACTAGCGGGAACGCCATCGTTTTCGTCGTCGACCCGAGCACGTCGATCTCCTCCTTGAGCATCATGCCGCTTCGGGCGACGAGCGCGTCCTGCGACGACAGCGAGCCACTCGGCGGTGTTGTAAAGCGACGCCTACTGGACGCCGCTGGGAATGCGCCTACTGCTGCTGCTGTCGGCGCCGCCGGCGCTTCCGCGATCTCGGCAAACTCGCGCAGCAGCCCGTCGTCGGTGAGAATGAAGTAGCGTTTCTGCCACCCGCGCAGTAACTTGCCGCGGCTGATGCGCACCCACAGCACGCCCTCCATTCTGAAAACTACGGATACAGCGACTCACACAGGCGCAGCGCAGCACTGGAAATGACGGGTGCGCACGGAGAGCGCGATGCGATTCCCTCAGCCCACGTACAGAGCGCTCCAGAGACAGCAAGCGATGGCGCTCGGCAGCGTCCTGCCCACTTGCTTCTTGCTGGCTGAATATGTACGTATGAACCTCTGCGGAAGAGGTCAAAAAGGGCATCTGATGTATGGATTGCAGCCAATGAAAGTCCTCTTTAGAGGGTTCAGACCGTTGCGATTGGAAGAAAGTAAATTGGCCAACCAATTTTTGACAGGTCGTGTCCTTCTTTTTTTTCCTGAGAGAATGCGCGAGGGGACAGATTAGTTAGAGGCGGTAAACACGGTATTTTGGTTGGTCGAATAATGTACTTAAAAGAGTTTATAGGGTACAGCCAGACATCGCACTCGCATTCCCAAAACAAGTGGTATAATAACAATGGGCTTGAGCCTATGTGAGGAATGTGTGTGAGACGTGGGCACAGTGGCCACACAACGGGTGCGTCGGGCTGCAGGAGCTCAGTTTTCAGAGAGCAATCGTATTTTCCGATGAGCATGGAGATTGCACTACCAGACGGGGTGTGCGTACCAGTGGACCCAGGAAAATACAGAATCACTCCCCCACCAGATCTGAATGAAGTGATAGAAAGGGAGCTTTTGCTCGAGTATGATTTCCTATTTCTTATCGTGCAAATTCTGGCAACGCGAAAGGCACCAGGAGTGGAGCAGACTGAAGCTGCGCGGCAAGCTGGAAGCTGGCGCGTACAGCATCCAAACGTTGGAGGAAGCATCGGCGGTTGTCGTGAGAGATACCAGTTTACCAAGCCGTCATCTCATCGTGCACGTGGTCATCGTCGTCAGTTTTTCCCGATATTTCCTACGTGGATGAGCGTACGTGGTCTCATCTATCTGGTAAGGAGAAAGACAAGGCGTATCTACCCTGCGTTCCGGCGGTTGTCGTTGAACTCATGTCTGCGACGGACAACATCAAAGACTTGCAAACGAAGGTGTCCAAGTTTATTGATGCTGGTACTCATGAAGGTGTTGTTGTCGACACAAGACGCGATCGGGTCTGGATCTATAATCGAAATCAGCGACCATATTTTGACTCGTTGGCCTCTGTAAAGTTCGACTCGTGGCCAGGATTTACACTTGATTGCATAGCTATATGCGACGCACGGAAACGAGCTGGTTTGAAGTAACTGAACAAGTTAAGAAGAAAAAAAAAGTGATTGCTGCAAACATTCGACGACCATGATGCGCGGACGACCAAACAAGAGAAAAGAACAGTCGAATCGGTGCAACCAATAGACATATTGGTTGCGCAGTGCAAAATGCGAAGTGAGAATGAAACGAGGCGGGGGTCAGCAGCTAATGTGCTTCGCGAATTTTTTTTCCGAATTTTGGCGAATCGTTTATCGTTCAGTCTTGTTGCCCATCTCCAATTTATTAGTTGGTGCCAAAACTGACGACCACTAATAGTAGTAACGGCGGCGTCATGACGGTGGCGCGACTGCTCTACCTGCTGTCGCCAGCCAAGACGCTGGACATGACGCTCTCGGCAGTCAAGGTCTGCAGCGTACCGCAACTACTCGGCGAAGCGCACGTTCTGGTACGCGCTTGCACGCAGCCTTATGCAGCGAAAGTGGAGCACTGACAGACCACCAAACCGTGACAGGTGAAGCAGCTCCAGGAGCTCTCGCAGGCCAAAGTCAAGTCGCTGCTAGGAGTGAGCGACGCGCTCGCCAAGTTGAACTACCAGCGGTGCGTCTGGTTGTGTTGCTACAAGGACCGTCATGCGCGCGGCGGTCTTGGAGAGGGCTTTGGTGCTGACACACGTTATGGCAACACGCCCCCAACTTTGACGCAGCTTTCAAGACTTTGCGATCGTGTCCGACGAGAAGGAGGGAGCGAGCTTGGCGCCAGATGAGACCCACAAGCAAGCTGCGTTGTCATTCAGTGGACCAGCGTATCAAGGTATCGAATCCATCGCTTTGACGATCGACGCACAAACGTAAATTGGCTCTCACTATACTGGCGCTTGCATCGTTACTGCAGGCCTGGCCGCGCAAGAGCTATCTGAGAAGGAACTGGAGTATGCTCAGGACCACCTGCGCATCTTGTGCGGACTCTACGGTATGGCAGACCCGCGCATGCGCCACTTTGTGCACACCAGGAATGCAGACTTACGCCACATTTTTCGTTGTTGTCATAGGCATTCTCCGCCCACTGGATCTCATCCAAGCGTATCGCCTCGAGATGGGGCAAAAGTTTGCCAACACGAGGGGAAAAGACCTCTACGCCTTCTGGAGCTCGACCCTGTCGGAGCAAACCAACGCGTACTTTGGTGAGAATGCGGTGAAGAAGGAGCAGAAAGTGATTGTGAATGTGGCGTCGCAGGAGTATTTCAAGAGCATCCCGTTAGACGCGCTCGATGATGACATCCGAGTCATCGACTGTGTCTTCCAAGACGACGGGAAAATCAAGTCTGTGTACGCAAAACGTGCGCGCGGGCTCATGTGTCGGTACCTCATCCAGAACCGAGTGGACTCGATCGAGGGCATCAAGAAGTTTGACCTCGAAGGGTACGTCTTTACGACAGCAGCCTCGAGCGAGACCACGTTTGTGTTCAACCGCACAGCGGCCAAGCAGAAGCAAGTGCTCAAGGAGATCCAAGCGCAGGCCAAGTTGAAGAAAGAGCAGCAATCGCAAGCAGCAGCTCCAAGCGTGAAAGAAGAGCCAAAGAAGAAGAAGGCGAAGGGTGACACAGTGGCAGACATGACAGAAGCCGCAGTGGAGACCATGCAGCCAACGAGAGTGTCCACACGAAAGAGACGAAAGACGGGATAGAATAAATAGAGCCTTACTGCAGGGGCATCCCACATATGATACCTACACCAACTGCGTTGTCGTTTACTCCCGTTGGAATTGGCTGAAATTTCCCTGCCGCCCATACACGAAGCCGATGAGCACGAAAACAGTGGCCAGTGTGCCACTTATCAGCGACTGGAAGGCGTAGACAGTGGCAAACCCCAAACACGCCATCGGGAACAGTAGCACGAGTATCATGAACACGGGATGCAAGCTCCCGCAGAGCTGGGTCGGGCGATGGAGGTCTCTCATCGTGAAGCGCAGCCGGATGGCAGCGAGGATCAGCGTGATGCTGCCGAGGCCTCCGAGCGCGTTTGAGATGCGCATCATGTCGTCCGAGTCGACGTTCACGATGATGAGGATCACGGGGAGACTGCAGAGGATCGCACCGTGCGTAGTGCTTTGCCCCGTGCTGTTAGCATCCAACACCAGATCCACTAAGCATCCAGAGGCTACGCGCAAGAGCAGCAATGCAAAGCAGAGGTACGTACATGCCAAGCCCAGTGGGTGCGAACCGTTTCTCCACCATGCCGCTCGCGAGGAACGCGCTGCTGAGCAAACTGGTGAGGTACAGGCCCATGGTACTGAAGAACATCATGACCACGACGAGCACATACATCGGCGTGCCTCCAAACGTGAGTACAACGTCACCGATGGAGCCGTCGACCCATTCCGTCCACGGCGGGTGGTTGTTTGCCACAGCCGCGATCACAGGCACCAGGTACGTCAACGGGATCAGCAAGAACGAGACGAACATCACTCGCCGGTACGATGACACCGGGTCCTGCACTTCGGTCACAAATACCGAGAGGTTGTGGAAGCCATGGTAGTTCCAGATCAGCGAGGTGATCAGTGCCACGTAGTCCAACTCGAAGCTCGAGGAGTGGCTGGATGCATCAGTGCCGCTGCTCGATGACGCGTTACCAGTACTGCTAGTGGAGCCCCAGGATACCGACGAAGACGACGACGACGACGACGGACCCAACACCGTGTCCTTGTACCGGAACTCGCCGAGCACGCTCCACTGCTTTGCAGCGATAAAGCCCCAGATCGTGAGCGCCTACAGCCAATAATGCAGAGAGGAACCCAGTTTGCCTTCGTGAACCAGGGTTATCCCAAGCGCGCGAGAGGCGAGGCACGTACGATGTAAGGAAGCATCACGCCGACAAACACGGTGGAGACCAGGTGGCCGACGCGGCGCAGGCTGAGAAAGCCCGGGATGGCGAGAAAGATCGGCAGGCCCTGTCGGAAGATCTCCTCGGTCGTCGATCGGTCTTCTGTGGCAGAGCGATCGCCGACGAGGGAGCTGACTGCGATGGATGAGAACAGCGCGCAATTGATGCAGTTGGCGACCCAGGACCAGTACCCAGCCTGGAACCCGCACTGCGGACCGAATGCGAGTGCGATCCAATACGCGTGGCCGCCTGATGGAGATTTGTAATTAGGGAACAGAGTATCTTCTCAGACTCTCTTACAAAGAAGGAACGGCCGCTTGAAGATCGTACCTGCGCCTGGGATTGCTGATACCAGTTCCGTGACCAGCACACTCATTGGTACGTAAAACAGGACTGGGAACAGCGCCAGCGCCATGATGCCAATCGCAGGACCGCCAGCTATCAACCAGTGCATAGAATCAAAGAGAACCGCTCATTAGGTTCGCCCGCTCTGCGCACACGAGCTCCTTTATTGACAGTTTTGCATGGTCCAGCGCCATTCTATACCTGTGACGATGGGCTCCGAGCCGACGGGACCCCCGCAGATCGCAAAGAAGCAGAGCGCGAGCAGCGAGAAGACGGTGAGCATGCGCTCTTTGCGAGCAACGGTGCCGTCTGCAGTCTCAGCATTCAGCTCTACGCCACCCACGTCGCTGTCTTCCATGATGGCAAACTGGGACGCATCGCTCGGAGTGCTTAAGCTGCCGTAAATTGTCAGCAACCGCGTGAAGCCAGTGGAGCATACCACAGAGACCAAGCAGCACACATCGACAGCGACGTGAGCCTCTAGCGTCTGGAGCGACGCGTTTCAAGGCGCAACGCATTGCGCGCGGGGTAGCTGTCCATACCCTCACGCGAACGTACCTGGAAATGCGCTCGGTGCGGCCCGTGAGGATGTGCGCCATGGGCTCGTGCATTTGGGCCTCGATGTCCTTGTCCGGCATTCGCATGGCCGCCCGTCGCTGTCACCTCCGCTCAGGCAGCTCCCCACAACCCAACGACAGAGGAGCTGCCAATGAGGTCGGCCGCTCTGACTTGCTGTGGGCGCGCGCCAACGAAATAAGGAACGCGTCTGAGTCGCTGCTGATGGCAGAGTTGATGGAGCAGACGAGCGTGCGGCGGCGGTCCGGCGGACTGCGCGGATGGACGAAAGCCTAGTGACCGCGGTGCGCGTGTGTGCATGTGGCATGCGCATGACGTGGTGGTGGTACGCTGTGGCGGACGAAAGCCCAAAACGGCGAGTGTACCCCTTCCCCTTATAGGGAGGTGGTGGACCAGCTGGTATACGAATCGATATGATTGGCTGAAAATATAATACACAGTGGTACACCGATCTGATCCCACCAACAAATTATCAAATCAGGCAGGTTATCTGCTGTAGATCCAGAATCGGCCGTATTCCGGTTTCTTCGAGCTCGATTAATTATGGAAATAAACCCCTCGTGAGCACATAAAAACCCAATCCATCCAAAACAACCACCATCTGGTTATTGGACATCTCAGGGCTCTCTATTCAGGTTTGTCAGAGGGTGTGGGACCATCTTCCATCGTAGCCATCTCGCCTTTTTCCTTGAGCCGGAGCTGCGGAGCCGCAGCTGAGGGCGCCTCTCCCTCTCTGCCATCATCGCTCTAGGCGCGCAACGGCTGCCGCCGCCCCCCCTCATATCCGCTCTCTCTCCACATCTCGCGGCACTTCGGACGCGCAGGAAGCGCAGCATGGGCAGCGCCGACCAACCGCTGCTGCCGACGGCCAGCGCGCACAATCCGAGCTTCAACTACGCGTCGTCGGGCCCGCGTGCGCGCCGCAAGCGCTTTGTCGACCGATCGGGAAGATTCAACCAGTCTACAGGCAAATACAAGTAATAACGCGCGCATGCTGCCTCGATGGGATGGATATCTATGTGGCTGGCTAACTGTGCGCTTTTTTCTTCTTGTTTGCTGTTGCGGCGGCCAGTGTGCACCGATCCGGAGGCGATTGGCGCCAGATCTACTGCCAGGATGTGTTCAACACGCTGATCCACACGAAGACAAAGCGCATCGTCACGGGCATCTTCGTCATGGTGCGCAGGTTTTTTTTTAATGTGAGCGCGTGTCTAAGAGCTGACCTTGACGATACTCTGTTGTCGTGTGTCGTTTAGTACTTTTTCGTGATCCTGTTTTTCGCGATTCTGTATTTGGATGTATCGAGACGATATGAAGCGTGCAACGTCGGGCTTTCGACCATGATGGAGGCGTACATTTTCTCGCTTGAGACGATCGTACGTGCCCCGCTGCGGCACTCGCTGCCTCGTATCGCGTGCGCCTTGTGTGCTCACGACTTGCGACGCGTTCAACTTGGTTTGTATTTGTGTAGATGACGATCGGCTACGGCGCGCCAACGAACGATATCTTTTATGGCGGATGCGCGTCGATGGCCACATTGTTGACGCTAGAGGTGAAGAAAAGTTGGCTCGTGCTTTCTTGTTTGATGCAAATCTATAGTAGGCTGACGCTCGTTCTTTTTCATTTGCATGGCTTTTTTTTTCAGTCGTTTGCAGGCATTTTCCTGGATTCGATCTGCATTGGCATCTTCTACGCTCGCTTTGCACGTGCAAATGTACGACACGTTTTCCGAGAACTTGTTGCTTGCCGTCTAGCTGAACCATGACGCTGTTACTGTTGTGCTGCCCAGAAACGAGCGAGTACCATCATGTTTACACACTCGGCTGTGATTCGGCGCATCCGAGGCAGCTACTACTTGATGTTTCAAGTCTGCGAGCGCCGCAAGCATCAGCTGGTGGAAGCGCATGTGCGTCTGTACGCCGTGCGCCATGAGTTCGATGACGACGGGAGCCCCGAGAGTCTCTTCCAGTGCCACCAAATGCGCGTGCAGCAACCTGATGACGATACTGGCGCGATGCTGTTGATGGTGCTGCCTCAGGTGATTGTGCATCGTATTGACCCCTGGAGCCCATTGTTCCCACCGGAATGCCTGCCAGTGGATGGCCACTACCCGAATGTCTGCCCTTCGTTCCCGGATCCGTCCCAGCGAATCATCGACATGGAGAATGGTAATCGCGATGGCCTTGGAAACGGTACGCAGCTCCCGTACAAGCAGCCGACGCGCGCGCAAATCCTCAACCATCTCCGCAATTCCGAGCTGGAAGTCATCGCTGTGCTCGAAGGCATCGACGCGTCGACATCCAACACGATGCAAGCGCGCTATTCGTACACAGACGAAGACATGGTGTGGGACATGATGTTCGAGAACTGCATGTCGAAGACGCTCGACGGCGTGCACATTAACTTCGACAAGTTCCACCTTCTCAAGCCTGTGCCAGAAGATGTACATCGGTGCACGTCGGTCTCGATGTTCTAGGGTCAGTGTCTGTCCACACCCGTCGAACTGAAACTGGGCGTAGCTGCTGCTGCACCAAGAGCGCTGTGCATTGTGCGAGTATGCGTTGGCTGCTTTGCATCTTTTTTTTTCTTCTTGTTCTTTACAACAGCAACAAGGCCACTTGATGATATGAGTCAGGAAATGGGTTCACGAAGTGCAGTTTGATAAAACTACATAACTAGCCACGCATAGATTACAATTTTACATTGATAGTACTACCACCTCGTCATGGTTCACTACAGTGCCTCTGCATTGCGAAGAGCACGAATATGGGCAAGGTGTACGATGGCAAGAAGCGCTGGAACGAGACGATCCTGCGCACGACGGCGGCGGCGGCCGCGAAGCGCGCGGCGAAGACCAAGCGCTTCTCAGGTACCGCGCGACTCCTGCGTCTCTTGCTCGCAGGCTCTCTGCAAGGCGCTGCGCTTGGTGTGTTCGAGCATGCATGCCCCCCTCACTTCCCACGTGGTGTGCAGGTCGCACGGTAAGGCTGAGCAAGGCCATGCAACACGTGGACGAGGGGACGCGCGCTATCGCGCGCAATGCGCGTTTGGACGCGCTCGAGGCCGACAACTTCGGCGTCGACGCGGAGGCGGACGGCGATGACGCGAACGACGACGACGACATGTACATCGACGACGGCGACGTGCCTCCTGGCGCGGGGACCCCCGGCAAGGACAAGAGGGCGCGCAAAAACCGCAAAGCAGCAACCAAAGCGTGGGCGATGTGCATGCACTTGGGCGCTCTGTGTGCTACAGGATATGCTAACTGGCGTGCCGCCGTTGCCCATGGTTTCATAGGAAAGCGAAGAAGTGGAAGGTGAAAAGCCTGGCGCAATTGGTGTTTGAGGAGCATGGCACCGGCGACGCCGTCGACCTTAACGCGCCAAACTACATCACAGTCGCCGCCGCAGCGTCCACACGCCCTGCGCGGCGCTTTTGCTGCGTGTGCGGCTTCTTCGCGGCGTACTCGTGCACACGATGCGGCTCCCGGTATTGCCGCATCAAGTGCGGCGACCAGCATAAAGAGAGCGGCTGCCTCAAGTTCGGGCTCTAGGAAACGAGAAGAGCCGGCAAAATGCAATCCAAAAGTCTATTTATCATGATTAGGCTGTCGAGTGTATAGAATTGTTGCCTTTGGTTGCCGAAGGGGGTTGGATGGTTCTCAGTCGTCAATGCGTCGGGGAGACAGCGGTGAGTTTGGCCGAGAGCGACGACCTCGAAGGGGTCAACAGCACTTCATTGTCGTCTTCGAGCACGTTGTACGGGTCGGGACACTCGCCGTTCTCCGAGTCTTCGAGGAAACTCGACGACATGCACACGACGAAGTGGTCCAGGAACGTTCGATCGGCGGCTTCACGGAGGTCATCGAGTGACTCGGGCGCCTGGTCCAACATGTACACGATCATCTTGCGTGTCGCCTCCAGCACGACTTTCGAAAAAAGGAGAAACACAGTTCGGCGAAGAATTAGATGAAGGACCCAGATTCGGAAAACCATGGAAGCGTACCTCCAAACTCCATGTGCGAAGTGTTCATCCTGCGCCACGTTGCATCCATTTTCAAGAACGCTGGGAAAAGCACACAACAAAACAAACAGGTGAGTGTCGGCAGCAGTCTCCTGAGCTCAGCGTAAAAAAACGCAAGCTCACCGTAGAAAAACAGTTGATAGAACGCAGAGGGCTCTTCAAACAGCTTCCAGAAAGCCTCTGGGGTCTCTGCGTACTTGCCGTTGCCCAACTTGAGGCAACCTGCGATCATACACGTCAAGTTGATCCCGGCGACGCACACCGGGTACCATTTCTTGCCCCCGCCCGACGGCTTTTGGCTCATCACGAGCTCAAACATTCCCTGCGGGAACGCCTCGAACGCGTACACGAGGCACTTGAGCGCGAGAAGCCCGCCGCCACGGAAATCCGTGTCCGGGTTCGTGCCCTGGAATCCAATGTCTATCCATCCGTCCGAGATGCGTTCAAACGATCTCTTTGGCATATTCCCTCCGCCCGTGGACGGAGCTCTCCGCATCGCAGGCGCGTCCTGGTAGATCGCATTCCAAAGCCGTTCTAGCAGACTGTCGTAGACCTCATCGCCTGCCTCACACTTGACGTTCAAATCGCGCTGAAGCACGCCAAGCTCACTGGCTGCTTCCCGCGACGGGAGACTTGGCTCTCCGTGCATCGAGTTCTTTCTGCTGGATGAACCGGCCTTCGCAATGATTGTGTTCTTTGCATGAAGAAAACCCTGCGACGCCGTGGTCTGCAGTTGCTGGATCTTCGCGATCGCTACGATCAGCAAATCTTCGGCCGTTGGGTCTTCTTTCATCGTGGGTTTCGTGGCCGCAGGCGTGGCTGGCAATCGAACCTTCTGGAGTGTCTTGGACATCGTTGTTGAGCTAATCTTTTGACTCAACTTGGAGTACAACTCGCTGCTGCTACTGCGGCTTCTGTTGCTACCGGAGGAAGTCGGAGTCGACAATCGTCGAGCGGCTCGCACTTCATCTGCCTCGTCCGCAAAGTCTCCAGTATAATCGTCAGGCTGGGTGCACAGAGTCTCGCAGATCTCGCACTCGACCAGCTGCGGATGGTTGACAAACGTGCACACTCTACAGACCCATCCGCTTCCAAGTCGTGGATCTGCCGCGCGCTCGTCGTCGCTTTCAAACGATGCATCTCGGGATGATCCTTCTCTCGAGTCCCTGACACTATTCACCAGCTCCATATCAAAAGCCATCCGTGCAGCTCGTTCCGCCAGAACCTCTTGCTGAATATCGGCAGGGAGCTCCTTGAACACATCGGAGTCGATCTCATCCTCGCCAGCTCGTGCCTTCACGAGAGGATGCAGCGCCGTCCCATTCTCTTCCTTCTCATCACTCGCTCCTGAGTGCTTTCTCGACGGCAATTGCACCATCGTCGGCCCATTCACTGTCCACGACTTTCGCTCTCCGCTGTGCTCGGCGTCCATGCTGCCGTCGCTCTCATCGTCCTCCATCGGGATCTCCACGAGCTTGCCCAGGTGCACGACGCCCGTTTTCTCTTCGAGCTCGTCGTACTCGGCGGAGCGCTGGGGCGTCTGCAGGACCGCTAGCGTGTCGCGCCGCTGCCTCTGCGACGCTTGCGCTGGCGTCGTCCGCTCCATTGAACGCGCGCTTCTGCTCTGTAGCTCTTCTCGCTCTTTTGCTTCTGTGCTGGTACTTGCCACGAATGTCCAATTTTGGGACATACATCAAACGGACCAACACTCTTCTTATCTTTCGCAACTGCTTCAAGAACGCAATGGCTATCAGTGTGATACCGGAACAGATACCGGTATAACGGATGATTCATTCTGTGCTACTATTTTTGGCTTTTAGAGGCTACATTTAATAGACGGATGTTTGATTTAATGCAGACTCTCTATTAGGCAGCTAGCGACTGTGCCGTATTGTCAACCGACAAGTTGTCACCACTATCGGTTTATCATTGGAATACCGATGCATCGTACGGTATAGCACAACATTTTTGACCAATCAACAGACGAGAGGAAGTGTACCCATTCGCTGTGACATAGATGAGTCAGTTTCCTTCATAGATCACCTCCAGCAAAAAACGGTTCCTGTTGCAGTAGCAGCAGGAAAAGAAGGGACTGCGCACGGGAAGACATCCGTCCACTGCTCTGTAGGTTTCAGTCACGATCGGCGCTTTTTTAAAATGGCGATGCGAGCACCCGTTTTTTTAGAGCTCTGGAATCTCGGCTTCACTGCTGTCGCTCATAGAGATCCCACTGCCGGGCAGCACGCAATTATGCAGCGTGGGATTGACAAACGAGGCTCAGATGACAGATGCGCCCATGTGTTTCAGCTCGTTCCTTGTGATTTGCCTTTCCCAGTTGTTCGGTGCTGGGTTGCGGCTGTCAGTTTTACGACTGGCGAGCAGATGCGAGCGCCTTCTCACACATACTCTGTTGACTTTATGCTGATACTGAGAGACTGTGATATATCTTTATAACTCTTTGCCGATAAAGTCATTTGTAGCACAGATCGCTCTTTTCATTCATTTGGTGGCTTCCTGGTTAGGAAGAATCGACCTGAGTGCTTGGCTCGTGCACGATGACGGAAAGCTTCCTGTCCGCCAGGTGGGGATGCGACGTCGCACTGCGACGTTCACTCAAAACTGGACTGTCTTGGATGAGTCCTGCTCTTGAGCGCAGCTTTTGGCGGCTTCTATACAACGAAAGTACGGTAGGTTATGCTGCCGCAAAGATCGCGCTGGTCCAGAAACGATCCAGAGTGTTGGTCCGATGTACAAGTAATACGCATGATGGCGCTCCTATGGCAAAGCATCCCGCGGCATCCAAATGACAGTGAGGTTGCAGCGCCACTGTATCGGAGGCGCATTGGGGATCCAAGTGCACCCACGCGTGCGCACGTGCTCTTCCAGTGGACAACAGTGCAAAAGCGACGTCGATTACCCGCCTGCTTGCGTCACCTATTTGTCGCTTGAAGTCACCCATTTAGTGGATGTAAGGCTTCGAAAAGGATTTAGTACCGTATTCCGCTTCACATGGAGTCGACAATTGCGGATCTAAGAGTCTCTTTGAAAGCCAGTTTTTGGTACGTGTGTTCAGTGCACGTAGTTCGTGCAGCAGGTCTCCATTCCGGATTTGAAAGGGCTTTCCACTTTCTAAAAAAGAGCCACATTGCCCCTTCATGTCAGCGCTCGCATGACACCCAACTCTTAGCAGCGCCCCCGTTGTCTGCAAGGCAGAGGGCGGGGTCCGCGGGGGGGGGGGGGGGGGGGGGGGGGGGGGGGGGGGGGGGGGGGGGGGGGGGGGGGGGGGGGGGGGGGG
>JAADVP010000562.1:0-18868 GCA_023335675.1 Globisporangium solare | reverse complement strand
GCGCAGTACGCGCTCGGAGACCTCGACGAGGCCACGCGCACGTTCGAGGAAGCCGTGCGCGTGAACGGCGGCGACGTCGACAGCTGGCTGCAGCTCGGCAAGTGCTATCTCTACCGGCTGCGGATACCGCAGGCCGCCGCGGCGCTCGAGGTCGCGGCGCTGCACAGGGGCGCGACGGACGAGCTCCACAGTCTCCTCAAGGCGCGCAACTGGGTGGCGAACTGGCAGGACCGAGAGGCCATGGTCGGCCAGATCGAGCGCTTTGTGGACGAGACGCTGCGCGCCGGCAAGCACACGGGCGTCAACGCGCTGGATTTCGCCGAGCTGCCGCTGCCGTCGCTGCTGGCGCTGAGCGAGCAAGCCCACGGCCTGCACGCTTCGAGTGGTGACCGCCGGCTCTGCTGCACGTCCAACGACGACTGGCGGCTCGAGACACCCGTGCTGCGCGTCGGCTTCGTATCGTCTGACTTTGGCGTGCACCCGGTGTCGACGCTGCTGCGCGGCATGCTCGCGCTGCTCTCGGGACCCGACCACCCGAACGTGAGCGTGTACTGCTACTCGCTCGCAGCGGCGTCGTCCTGGTGGCGCCGCAACATCTCGCGCCACGTCGACCACATGGTGTCGCTCGTGGGCAAGAACGCCGTCGAGTCGGCGGTCGTCATCCGCGCGCACGGCGTCCACGTACTCATCGACCTGAACGGCCACACGCTGCGCTCGGGGCTGAGCATCTTCCAGTACTGGCCGAGCCCCGTGCAGTGGTCTTTTCTCGGGTACCCGATGACGACGGGGAGCAATGCTGCACACGGGATCGACGCATTCGTGAGCGACGCCGTCGCGACGCCCACTGAGGGTGCGACGCGGCAGTTCACCGAGAAGAAGCTGCTGCTGCTGCCGACGCACTACATCGTGAATGACCACGTCCAGATGCTCGGGCACACGCTCGAGGGCGTGCGGCCTCGGTTGCCTGGCGCTGCTGGCGACCGCACGTTTGCGTTCGCGACGTTCAGCAACTGGCAGAAGATGGACCCGAGCGTGTTCTCAGCGTGGATGGCGATCTTGGCGCGCGTGCCGTTGAGCGTGCTCTGGTTTCTCCGGTACGCCGGACACGAGCACGTCGAAGGCAACTTGAAGCGCGAGGCGGACGCGCACGGCATCGATGGCGCCGCGCGCCTCGTGTTCTCGCTGCTCGTGCCGTGGGTCAACCACACGCACGGCAAGCGCGCCGCCGACCTCGTGCTCGACACGACGCTCAAGAATGGCCACACGACGCTGCTCGACGCACTCTTCGCGGGTGTGCCCGTCCTCACGCTCGAGAGCAACCGCATGAGCAACCGCGCAGGCACGTCGGCGCTGCGGGCGCTCGATCTGCAGCACGCGCTCACGGTCAACTCGCTCAAGAAGTACGTCGACGTCGCCGTGTTCGTGGCCACGCACCCACAAGTAGTGCGCACGCTGCGCGCACAGATCGAAGCGCGCCGCCTTGCATACCCGCTTTTCGATACGAGCAAGTACACGCACAACTTCGTGGACGCGCTGCAGAGCGCATGGGCCGTGACGAAATCAGTCAGCAGCGCCTCCTCCTTGCTCGCCCTGCCGCGACGACGGGCCTTCCACGTGGTCCCAGCGCGTAGACTATCGCAGCTCGAACCGCGCGCGTTGCACGTGCGATCGGCGCTCGACGACCCGCATACAGACGACGAGTATATGGCTAAAGTGCAGACGGCGCTGGAGAGCAGCACGCCCGTGCTGCTGCACATTGGCAGCAGCGTCGCCAAGCGCGGCTGGTGGATCGTGGACGTGAACGACGGCGCGCACCTGGACTTCCAGCTGCGCATGGCGAACCTGTACGCGTTCCCGGACGCCTCGGTCGCAGCGATCTACGCGTTGCACGTGCTCGAGCACAACCACTTTCAGCTCGATGACGAGGTCGCGCGGACGCTGCGCGAGTGGCGGCGCGTGCTGCAACCGGGCGGTGCGCTCTTCGTGTCCGTGCCGGACCTGTACGCGCTCGCGTCACTCTTCGTGCGCGCCGACATGAGCGCCCAGGACCGGTTCGTGGTCGTGAAGATGATGTTTGGCGCGCAGATGGACGCGCACGACGTACACAAAGTGGGCTTCTTCGAGCCGCTGCTGGCCACGTTTCTCGAGAACGCGGGCTTCTGCGACATCGAGCGCGTCGCCAACTTTGGGCTGTTCAACGACACGAGCGCCATGGCCTTCCGCGGCGCGCCCATCAGCCTCAATGTGCATGCGCGCGCATGCGACAAGAAGGACGGCGTCCACGCAAAACCGACGCCTGCATGATCACATACTAGTAACTGGATAATAGAATGCGTGCTGAAGCGTCTCCATCGTGTTCACGTTTGGCTTGGTGACGAGATCTTTTGGCGACTGAAGCGGACTCGAACTGCTGATCGAGTGGGCAACCTGCTTTGAGATTACGGCGTGTGTCAAGTACGGTCTTTGTCAACACCAGCTGTAATTGAACAGCCGACCGGAAACGGACTCTTGTTTCACTTTTATAATTGCAGGCGAGCGGCGTCGGAAGAGAGAATCGCCGTGGTCGCGATCGAGTGAACGAATGCACCAATGTCCGCAATGTCGTCGAAACCATTCGCTTCTGTTTCTGCAGCACCGCCTGCCGACGTCTGTGCCAAAGCCAACCGCGAGGACGACGACGAAAGCAAGGAGTCTTCCTCGCCTCGTAAGAGCGTGAGGGCGAAATTGGGTCCCGTCGTCAGCAGCAATGGTCACATCAAGGCCGAAATCAACGCCGCGCAAGAGCGGCTGCAGCGCGTTGCCCAGGTGGGAGCAGTAGCCGTGTGCTGGCCTGTGTATTGCTGTTGACGCCATGCGCAACACCATCTCTCTGACGTGTGGACTCGGTGTGTAGAACTTTTCAGTGGAATGGAAAAAGCTCTTGGCGTACACCATGAAGATGAAGCAATCAACGGAAGCGCCGGCACAGCATGCAGGTGGCGGCGCAACGAGTCCGACCGCAGACAAAAGTGGTCTCGAAGCGCTGCTTCTGCAGTCCCAAAGCGGACTCGTCATGCTGCGCGAGATGCAGCGCAAGCGCGACAAGAAGTGGCACGAGATCTCGACCCGGTACCGCTTCCTTGCTGCACCGCAGACGCCCGCGCTGGCCGCCAAGGCCGCACTCAACAATGAGCCGAAGCAGCCGCGCCGAAGGAACAAACAAAGCCAACGCGCATCGATCTCCGATCGTCTCATCGAGCTCAACAAGCGAAAAACTTATCTCTGTCGTTCGTATCTCTCGAGAAAGCGACTGCAATTCGTGGACGACGCACTGCAACAGTGTGGACAGCAGCAGCAGCAGTCGCAGTCGCAGGACCACGCAGCTGTAAAGCTGCTCGCCGAGGCAACGCCCGACCTGCATCGACTCATGCACGTCGTTGGCATGGCTGCCGATCGGCGGCGCCGAGGCGAGCAGCAAAGCGAAACCCACGCCATCGCGGTGCAGGACATGGAGAAGTACCTCCGATACACGCACGACCAGCTCCAGCTGTCGCTGCCCTTCGAGAGGCTGTTCGTTCGCATGCGCTGGATGCGCGTGAGCCATCGGTACCATCTCCAACAGCGCATGCTCGCGCTCTACCATCGTCAAAAGGCCGCTAACTGCCCCATGAGCATGTCCATACTCGTAGAGGCAATCGGGAATCGGAGTCGCGCAACAAGTGTGTCGTCGTCCAACTCGGTAGGACCATTGGTACACTGTCCGGTGTTTGCTCTCATGCCGAGTCAACTGGAAGTCGAGCTCAAGAAGCGCATCGCCTCGTGCTCTTTGCCAGCGCTGGTGCCATTGGAGCTCACGATGGGGCCCGACGGCATTGGCGTTGTGACGCTGAAAGTCCACGCCAACCAGCTGCTCGCACACTCATTCCGGGTCGGTTCGATTATTGACATAGCAGCAACGACAGTCGCTACGACAGAAGATGCTCACAACGGCCTGGTCGAGGGCAGCGACAGTGAGCCGTCGCAGAAGCAGCACAATATGCGCATGCCGGCGATCCACGATCTAGGTATGACGCCCTTTTACGAGCGCGCCAAGGTCCACTCGCACTGGGAAATCAGGCAGCTTGACATCTTCGAGTGCGACAATGCACAGACTAGTGACGATACCGTCGTTGGCGGCCACGTTGGCACCACTTTGCGCATACAAAGCTCGGCCCCGCCGCAGTGTGACGATGATACGCTCCTGCGGAACGGATGGGACTTGCTCCGGCTGAACGACAGCGAGTACACTCGCATTCGCTTGGAAGCTCTCGCAAGTGCGCATTTTGATCACGCGCAAGTGAACGTGCGCACTCTGCATGGTGCCGCTGCAGCAGGCGCATCGGATCCGCCGTCCACTGTCAAAGCCAAATTGGAGAAGAAGCCGCGACATCGCGAGCCAAGGTGTGAAAGCATGAGACAGGACTCGTCCCATGCCTTTGATACGACGACCAGGGACGATATGCTGTGTCCGGATGCGATCTACGCGTTGCGTGTTGCGTCATGTCGAGCAAAGCGCCATCGAGTGCTTCGGCTTCTCAACTACTTCCACTACATCGTCCTCTGTCGGCAGCATGTGGCTGAGGATACGTCATCTCCAGGGTCTTCTCCGCATCCAGCGTCAAGACGGCGAGTCGAAAAGCGACAGAATGGCTTCGTCGTCTTGGAAACCACTGGAGAGAAGCGCAATCCAACGTTAAACGATCGCAGCGATCGCGAAATCATCTTCCCAGCAGCGATGCGGGATCTGGAGACGACAGAGAGGCACATGCTTCGCATCGCCAGTGTGTTTGTGCGCAAACAGGAACGCGAGAGTCTCCCACATGCGCAAACGTCTGGAGGAACTTCCGGGCCGGCGGTTGTGATGGCGATCGACCGCATGGAGGTGGTTTGCGATCTCTACGACTGCGAACTCCGCCTTCTGAAGGCAAAACTGCAGTTGGTTCATCTCATTTTCAGCAACGGCGCCGAGTTTCTTGAGGATGCAGAGAGCACATCTTGTGGTGGCGATAGCGATCCGCACCACGCGACGAGCATACTGCTTTCGCTCTTCCAGCATCGACCCCTCGTTGGCTTTTCCCACGCGTACTTCTATGAGAGCTACGCAGCCGAGATCTTGTATGTGGAGCTGCAGGCAAGTCTGCAGCAGCAAATCCGCAACCATTTTTCTGCCTACAGCAGACGCTACGGCCTCTCGACCGCCAGCGGCAGTGATAGTGGAAAAAGCCAATCGCATTGGCTTGAGCGACGACTCATGATTCACGCCGACTTGGTCGCCCGCCTCGCGCGCTATCAAGCTGAGTTGATCGAGGAAGCTGAGCAGAGATGGTTTTGTGTCGCATCCGTGGGAGAACGGCACGCACTGCATCAAGCGATCTACGAAAAAGTGCTCGTCACGTGGAAGCTGATCGCGTCGGTTGAGCTCTCAGAGGCGCCCGTGCAGTGTCTTCAGCAATGCAGCGACGACATGCAACGAGGACACGGTTGGGAGTTCGTGTTTTCCCCAGAGCTGCTCATGGATCGTTGTCGAGACCTTCAACTTAACCCTCCAGTTGGATCACCCACCGTGCATGAAAGCGATCTCGTGACGTTGATGGTCCACGCTCTTGCGTTGCTCGAACGGCACCATGATCTCGGTCGAAACGTGTACGAAGCAACCGTACTGGAGCGGATCCTTACGTTTCAGCATGACTTTGTGAACCAGCTAGACAGCCACAAAACAGACGTCGACCAATTTTTCTTCAGTGTCGACAGCGTTCCTGGCAAGCACGATGCTCGTAAACCCAAGAACCTCGTCACCATTGCGTCGGAGTTGCTTGGACGAGACGAGGTCGCTACTCTGGACGTTGTAACTGGAGATATGGCCACGACCACGTCCAAGGCGATATCCGAATGGATCGTCTCTCAGCTTGCATCTGCCGTCGATGCGAGTGGTGACGTGGACGACGGAAATCGGGAAAGGCGAAATTGGCACCACGCAATCGACAAATTGCAAACCCAATGGACGAGCTTTCTTGCCGATATCGTGCGCTACCAGGATCTGATCGGAGCCGAAGTGTTTGAGTTTGCCGCGTGCTCGCCATTTCTCTTCCTCGAGAGCGCAAGAGACGATCGTGCTGCAAACAACAGCGTCTGCGCCACCAACAGCTTTAAACGCAAAGGCGGTTCAAAGCAAATATGCCGACGAAATCGCAGAGAAGATGAAAGCTGAGATCCAGCGGCACTGTGTCCTGTTCTGGATCTCGCTCCCGCAGCTCAAAAGACGATTCTTCTTCTCACTCCCGCCGAGCGTCACAGAAATGCAGGCGCATGACGTGGATCAAGACATCCGATCCTCGCGCCTCAGCGCAATGCAGGTGCACATCGCGAACTTTGACTCCTGTGCGCTATACCTGCGCGGAGAAGCTGCTGTGCCCAAGCATCTCGTCCGCGTAAATCGGTCTTTGAAGCGCTTCCGCAACGAAAGAACGCTGACACAGACGCTGAGCGCCTCGGTGGCCACAGCGTGCGCGTTCACGACCAATAAGACCTGCGATCCGGACACAGACCTCAAGAAAAGCAGCTTGACGCGATGGTTGGAGTCCAAACTGGATCAATTAAAACAGGATTTGCACGCAAATGATCGCACACGACGCAGTGATGCGTACGCAACGAAGGGCGCGCTCGCTGCCTCTCGTGTCAATCGCGCCGAAGGTTTAGCAGGTGCCGACGGCGAACCCCACTTGCTCTTGGCGATCCCCTCGCAGCGGTACCTGATCGACCAGTTTGCTGTACCCTTGTGCCGTGAACAGCCATCGCCAGCATTCGGTCGCGCGGCCGCGTTAGCCAACGAAGAACGCGCCGAGACATTACGCACGCTGAGCTCGGTTCTCGAGAGCTTCCATGCAGCGGTCGACTTGATTCGCGTCAAGAGCGGCTTCCATTTCATGGTAAAGCGCGCGAAAGCCCATGCCAGTCACAGAATGCGGACCCACGTGCGCAGCACGTCGCACGCATCGGCACGCTTCACAGCGCACGGGTTACTTGAGAGATGGCAGACGCACTTCCACGAAGAGATCCGAGACTTCCACGACCGAGTCGTTGAGTCTGTTCCTGCGTCCATCGCATCGTGCAACATTTATGCGCGAACAACTGGCGCCAGCAGCGGCAACTACGACAACAAGCTTCGACCAAACCAACCAAAGCACGCGTCTCAAGCGCTTTCCTTGCAGACCATTCATCGATGCCTCGAGAGCGACAACACGGAGCTCATCCACTTTCTTCGCTGCGTCACGTCGTTTTTATGCATGCAAACGACGGGGAATCCGCATTTCAGCATTGAAGGCAACGGTAGCAACTCTGCTGCGTCTCCACAGCAGCAAAGTCTCCGTGAGAGCACGCAGCGCTGCTTATGGCGGCTGTCGATGCAATTGAACGATGACGGAAGCCACCGGCAACCGTCATCATAGACGGGCGAGAACAGTGAAAATGAAGCGAACCCTGTGCGTGTTTCAGCCCCCATTCTAGCATCAGCATCCGACTTGCTGCAGCAATTCTACAGAGCCACTTCTTCAACATCGCCCATGAGCCAGTCGGATCGCGAAGTCTGGGCCTTCTGGGAAGAGCTGGGCAAAGTGCAGCACCACGTCCACTATGTGCGCTGCTTGACCGAGTGGCTTGATCTGCAGCGCGTCTTTGTCTGCGAGTATATTCGTCCATATCTGTCGTCAGCCAACAAACCACTTCACGACAACCATGACTGGTTGGCAAAAGGAGCAGCATCAAAGCTCGCGTCTCCAACGTTGGAGCTGGAAGTAGCCGCTGTCACAGCACTCGAGAAACTCTGGGACCGCTATGAGCTTCTTGCATTGGATCACGAGTGGCCATCGCATGAGGAGCAAACGACGACACCAGCAGCTCTGGAAGACGACGCACCGTTGGCTGGTCGTCTGCTTGCCGGGAATTGCGACCGGCACGGAAGTCAGAGAGGATCGTTTGCACAGCGACACGCCTTGATAGTGGCAGGTGGACCGTACCCCGGATCCTTCCACGCGCTGTCGTTCCTCTTGCCGGTGCAGCGCAAGCTCACTCACCAAGTTGAGTTTCTGCGTCTTCATTTTGAGCTCGCGTGGCTTCAAAATGATATCATGACACTGGAACGACAGTACGCAAACTTCGTCACACAACGGCAAATCCACGCAGCCAACCTTGCGCAGCCCCTCCACGGTGAGCAAGGGTCCACGTGCTCACCATCACTTCTCGCGTTGCACAAATTTTACCGCTTCAGTGACATCGAGGGGCGAAAGGAAGGAGACGCTGCTGGTATGCAACCTGAGAAGAATCGCCAGACCCACTCGGATTTTTCATGCGATGGTGAATTCATCATCCCCGCCAGCGAGATGAGCATGGTGCTTCAAGACTTGGCGGCAGAATGTGCCCAGCACCACCAGTAGCAGACGGAACTATACGAACGCTCGATACAGAAGCTCCAGCGCCAACTTCGCGACGTTCAAACAGCATTCGATGCGCTGCATGCGGCGACGAAGCGCGACCATCGCGAAGAGCAGATCAAACGCGAATCCTACGCGATCGATCACGCGTACCAGCTGCGGCTCCACATGGAGACGTTGAAGAAAGATATGGACTTGGTGTCAAACCGCATGGACCTGGAGCGGTGGTCACTGCAGTGCCGCCTCAGCGAAGACTACGAGGCGAAGTTGGCGGCGATACATGCGCAATTACTTGCCAAGCAGCAGCGCTTCGACGAATACCGCGTGACGATGCAGCACGATCTCCACGTCCAGCTACAAGGTGCGCAGACGCAACTGGTGCATCAACTCGTGGATCAATCGGGGGTCTTTGTCCGTCGAAATGAAAGCGAACGCGCTCGCGAGTCTCCACGGGCAACACGAACACGACCATGCCCACCGCGAAAACGTCGCGCTCAAGCAAATGCTGCTGAAGCTTCAGTCGCTGCTCGCGATGCAGCAGCAAATGCACGAGGCAGCTCGCGAGTGCGAAGATATGCTGCAGCGACGCCAGAAGACTGCGAACACAATGCTGCAGAACGAAGGTGCACAACTGCAGCAGCACATCAAACAACTCGAGGTCGACATGAGCAAGCTCAACCAGGAAAAGGCTTGCTTCATGCTCAAATGGAACGGCTTGCAAAAGCAAACCGAAGCCGCGGCCCAGAAAAGGCGCCAAGCGAAGATACGAGCTCTTTCAGCACCGTACCATCGTGGGCTTGTACCAGCGAGTTGTGACTTCGACGATGAGGACTTGACAGTACCACACGAAGGTCCGGAGTCCATCGTCGGAGCTGCTGCGAATGGTGCGACTTCTTCCTCTCGGTCAGCGGCTCAAGCGTTTGCCAGATGCGGATGACAAAGACGACGTCTTCGAATGCCTTCATGAAGTGAGGATCCGTCAACCTCTCGCTGGAGCAGCAATAGCAGCAGGTGATGACACTGCAAATGGCGAGCGCAACATGAGCCATTTCCAGAACTCCGCGCGTCATTACCAGAACGAAATCAGGCGCTTGCAGCAACAACTCGCCAGAGAGACAAAACAGAAAGGTATCTTGATGGACCAGGTCGCTCAGCTGCGCTTGCAGGCTGCAGATGGCAATCAGGCTGACTCATTGCACGACGACGACAGCCAATCCCCGGAAGAGCAGTCCGCTCCCGGTCAAGCCTGCAAGCGTGGCACCCGCAACGAATGTCTTGAGACGCAGCAGCAGCAGAGACAACGGCAGCTCTTGCAATCGCCACACCAAGGTCTAGCCATTCGAATAAGCTCTGCTAGCTCACGCTCGTCAGGCGTGGGCTTCGGACGTGTCGTCTTCGCTTCGTCTCCATCACCTTGCAGTCCTCGCGTTCGCGCGAAACCAGCTTCGACATGCACACCAACGCGGCCAGGCCATCCTGCAGCTCTGTCCTCCTTCACTGCTGGCGCTGCTGTTATCGCGCAGAAGCGCCCCAGTACGTCGTTTTCACCGCGACTGTCTTCAATGCATTATCGTACTCCGGCTTCGGGTGCCGATGGTGGCGGTTGTCCACAAAGCGCTAGTCTGCCGCCGAGTTCTTCGGCTGCTTCTACAATTTCCACGCACAAGTTCGAGGTGCAAAAGCGGAGCCACGCCACGATCAGAGGGATCGCTGGAGTTTTGACTGCGCTCTCGGTTCGAGAGTCATTGCCATACAGGTAAAAAGAGTGAGCAGCAACGATCGATCGATCATGAAAAAGAAGCGCAACGTTAATTTACCGACATTACCACACACATGGGAGGGGATAGGTAACCTAGCAAAGTTGAAAAAATTTTGACGAAAAGTGAAAGGCGCGGCCGGTCCGCCAGCATGATATTCGTTCTCCTGGTTTGCACCAAGACCCACCCAAGGACCATGGAGGAAGGCCCGGTGCGCAAACAACTGCCACAGCAAAGCAGGAAGGCACCGGTGAGACCGCTATCGCCTGTCAAAAGAGGAAAGCGCTAGGAGAATCCACCAACCGCACCCTGGTGCATGCTCGCACAGCTGCGAGCGTGCGTGAATTGGATGCTGCTAAAACTACAAACTACGCGCCATCTTCCCTGCAAGCCATATGTCGCGCATACAGCAAGATAGTTAGCGTGCCGTCCATGCTGGCATATTCAAAGCAGCAATAGCTATCATACCAGTCGGGGGACATGCCAAAGTAATCTTCCACACTCTCGTCTGCCTCGTCATCGATCATTTCCGAGTCTTCCATCATTTCATCATCCAAGTCGTCATCGTATGCGATTCTGGGATTGGCCGATTCACATTCGAGCACAACAGTTTAGCATTTTTTCTTTACATTTCCCACAGGCAAATGCAAACGAATCCAAGCCAACGTACCCTTTGGACATGCACGTAAAGTACAAGATCTTCTTTTGGTTCTTGTTGCAGAAGAAGTAGTTGAACGACCATCTGTATGCGTGCGTGCATACGTGCGCAAATCGCACAAAATATGAGACCTCAAATTCAACGCATCAACAACAGAAAGGGCAGGCATTTCGCAGAAATACGTACAAGTTGCCGTCGGAGAAAGGATCCGAGTCCATGTCGGGGATGTAGCTGTACACTTCGCACTCTTCGAGCTTGATCGTCTCGGAGATGGCTTCCCACATCTTCTCCACAAAGCCGTTGCCCTCGGCGTCGATGAGTTCGGCCAAGTCGTGGTTGATGCGCTGGATCGCGAGCCGGAAGTCAAGCTCCTTGCAGAACTGTTCGGGCTTGACGGTGCTGAAGTCGTAATCCGGGAAGCTCGCGTTCATCGTGGATATCAAGTTGATGAGCAGTTTGCGGGTCGCGGGCGCCGTGAGCGGCCCGAGCGGCGAGCTCGAGAGCAGGTCCTTGGACGCCGCGAGCGCTTCGAGCTCCTGCTGGTAGTAGAGCTCGAGGCTCTTGGCGAGCTTCTTGTCGCTGCCGGCCTTCTTGCACGAGTACGCCTCGATCTTGCTGCAGAGCACGCGGTCGCCGATCTCGTACGAGCCGAGCACCGAGTTGAGCCACGCGAGCGCGTTGTCTTCGAGGTACTTCATCTTGGGCGGAGTTTTCTATACTGCGGCCAAGTCACCCGCTCCGCAACAAGGACAGAGAAACTCAAGAAGATGATGATCCCCGCATTCACTCGCGCGAAGATAATGGATACAATACCGAAATGTAGGGAATGCGCGGGAATTTTAGGACGAAGCACCGAGTGCGAATGTATGGATCTGGCATCCATAAATTTCGAGTTCTCCGTTTGTCGGTATTTTACTGCGCGACGACGCGTTCGACGTGGAAAAAGGCCCACAAAGAAACGACTGCGCGCTTGCAGATTGGAAGACAGAGTGATGGTCGATCGGATTCGCCCCCAATCTCGCAGCTTTTTCCCCCAGTGAGTGCATTTATGCTTCATAACAGGTTCAACTTCCTGTTTCTTGGATCACTTAATAATCCGAGGTATAATATGTATTCTGCAGGATATGTGGTTACACAAGTTCTGCTATTGAAGCGCGGGTAGGGTTCATGGGAGAGAGCGAAAGGGGGTTCACACGGTTCGGGTTTTCTTTTTATTAAAAAAGTATAAATGGGTTCGGATTTTGACCCGCAAACCCAATCGATCTCTTGAAAATGCATACACTCCCAACAACGAATACGATAAGCAATTCACATTATGCAGGATACTACATTAGAGAGTGTCCGCCCTTCCCCTGTTTGGTTCCACGCCTGAAAATGCGCGCGGTGGTGCATGCGCGTCGCAGTAAGTAGAGCAGTCCGTCGTCCCGCCCTCCGCCTTCGCGCCTGCAGACACGTACATAGCACGCACGCACACCCGCTCAATCTCTCCACCCGCCCTCAGCATGCGCCGATCGTCGCTGCGGCGGCCCGAGAGCCTCACGGACAAGTACCGGATCCTCGGCAAAATCGGCGAAGGCACGTACGGCATGGTGTTCAAGGCCGAGGCGTACTCGAACGCGCTGCTGCCGCGGCCGAGCACGGGCAGCAGCGGTGGCAGTAGTGGCGGCGCTGCAGGCTCGAGCGCGAACGGCGACGATGAAGAGCCCATGACGTTCGCGATCAAGCTCGTCAAGTCCCACAAGGAGGGCAAGAACGACGTCGTGCTCTCAAGCGCGACCGTGCGCGAGATCAAGCTGCTGCGCGAGTTGCACCACGACAACGTCGTGCACTTGCACGATGTGCACTTGGACCCGCGCGAGAAGACGCTCGCGCTCGTGTTCGAGTACGCCGACCACGACCTCCACGACATTATCGTGCAGAGCAAGCAGAAGCCGCTGTCCGAGTACGCGCGCAAGTCGCTCATGTACCAGATCCTCAAGGGTGTCGACTACATGCACGACGCGTGGGTCATGCATCGAGACATGAAGCCGCAGAACATCCTCGTCGTCGGCCACGGCCGCAAACGCGGACAAGTCAAGCTGGCGGGTACGTTTGTGCAGGCAAGTTTGGCTATCTGGCATATACACAGGCTTTCATCTGAACTGCTTGTGCTTTCTCTCTCTATCTATCTATCTATCTTACACATTTTGTATCAGATTTTGGGCTTGCGCGGGTGTATAAGGAGCCGATCAAGGCACTGTCCGACGTGGAGCGAGTCGTCGTGACGCTGTGGTATCGCGCGCCAGAACTCTTGCTGGGCGCCAAGCACTACACAAAAGCCGTGGACCTCTGGGCCGTCGGGTGCATCTTCGCCGAGATCATCAACACGCGCGAGCTCTTTTGCGGGAAGGAGGTCGAAGGCTCGAATGCGCCGTTCCAGAAGGACCAGCTGGACAAGATATTTAAAGTGCTGGGAATGCCGTCGCCCCAGAACTGGGAGGGACTCGACAACCTGCCGGAGTACAGCCACGTGGTGCAGATGGGGCGCGAGCGCAAGTACCCTTCGCAGTCGGAGCTCAAGAACGCCGTTAAGTTTGGCAGTGGACGCAGCGGCGCCGCGCTCTACGATCTGATTTCTCGGCTTTTGGAGTATGGTACGTCACGCCTTGTACGCGAAGTCTTGGTTTGAGAGAGACCATGAAAACTTAATGTCCTAGTGCTTGCGATTTGGCAGATCCGGAGCTACGACTGACGGCGAAAGCAGCGTTGGAGCATGAGTATTTCACACAAATTGTGCGTCGTTGGTTGCTGTGGATGATGATCTCTTGGTCCAACATCATAAACTGAGTATGCCGTGTGTGTATGTGATGCAGGAGCCTGAACCTCGTGATTGGGCGTTTGACGAGCCTGGAAAGGAGCCCGTGTCGTTCCGCACGCAGACGGTGGAGCCTGTCTCGGACGAGCAGCTTCCGTGGAAGATCAAGAAGGATCCAGCTCCGACTGCGGCGGATCCGAATGCGAAAGCTGGAGGAGACGCCGCTGCCGGTGGGAGTCCGCACCGTGATCGCGACCGCGACGGCCGATCGTCGCAGCACCACGTGAATTCGTCGCAGCACAGTAACGACCCAAATTACCGCAAAGACAGCTCGGCTGCGTCCTCGTCACGCAACCGCAGTCACCACTCGTCATCGGTGTCGAGGGGGAGCGAGTCAGGCCGCCGGAGTGACCGACCGAACTCCGGCGATGCGAATAATACACGAGACGACGGACGAAGCAGCAGCAACGCCGCGTCGAGCAACCGAAGCCGGAGCTCTGCTGCAGGCTCTGGGGCTGCGGCTGCTGCTCCGAGCGCAAGTAGTGCGAGTGCGGGCGGATCTGGATGGCGAGACCGCAGCGCGGGGCGCGGAGATTCCTCGCGGTCGAGTACGAATGCAGCAAGCGGCAGCAGCAGTAGCAAGCGGCCGAGTGGGGATCGACCTCCGAGCGGAGATCGTGCAAGTGGAGGAGGGGATCGCGCCAGCAGTGATCGCCCGGCGGCAGGCGCTTCTGTCGGCGAGCGTCCGACCAGCGCGGGGAGACCTCGCAGTCCAAAGCAGCAGCGACGTCGATAGAAGAAAAAAAACGACGGATTAATGACGGGATTCTGCGAGAATGCGTCTACACATCTACGATCATGGAAAGAATACCAGCATACGAAGACATTCAACGGGTTTGTTAGCGAGCTGATTTGATGCATTCATTCACTTGTTTTTGTCGTTATACTGCTATAGGTTTGCGAGTTTCTCGTTGACTTAGTCCTTCTTCGCAGTCGTCGCCAGGAGCTTCTCAATGTCCACGATGCTCTCCACGAGCAGCTCGCTCAGCTGCGGCAGGTCCTTGCGGTAGCTCGACAGCTGGAAGAGCGAGCCTTCGTGCTCGATGCCGTAGCCGATGCCGTAGCAGTCGTCGTTCACGGGACCAAAGCTGCCGCCCTCGAGCGCCGGACTCGACAGCGTGCTCGTGGACAGGATGATCTTGCTCATGATGTCGTGCGCCGGCAGCGTGAACAGCTCGGGGGTCTCCATGCCATTGATGCCTGCCATGGCGCGCAGTCCAAACAGGTGGCGGTCGAAGCCCTGGCCCATGACGCCGTTCTTGGTGAGCTCGCCGTGCTTCTTCACGGCGGCACGCAGCGCCGCGGCCTTCTCGGCGTCCGACGCCGACGCGTTCGTCATCGTGCGCACGAAGTTGACGGCCTCGTTCGTGCAGCTGCGCACGGTCTCCGTACGACCGTGCTTGAAAGCGGCGGTGCTGGCGCTCTCGTACGTCGACACGAACTTCTGGTGCAGCTTGAAGTGCGCCAGCTGGATCGACATCTGCATGATGCCGTCGACGCCGATGTTGTACTTGGAACCGACAGCGCGCGTCACGGGCGACTGCGCGCACTCGACAAGCAGACGACCCGTCCACTGGTCAAACGTCTCCTTCGCACTCTTCAGCAGGCTCTTGGACTCGCCGCTGAGCTCCCACGTGAGCTCTTGCGGCTTGACGGCGCCCGTCGAAGCCTGCAGCACAGGGTACTTGACGCTGTCATTGTACATTTCGTTCAAGTATCGGAGCACAGCGACGCCATCACCCCACGAGTGCTCAAAGTTCACAGACGCCTTGCCGTTCGCCGCCACGATCAACTGGAAGCTCTTGTCAAACCAGTGGTTGGAGCCGTCGCCGAGCAAGAACGTGCGACTGAGGTCCTTCGCGGATTCAGGTGACGCGTGTTCCAGCGAGACCACGAACAACGCGCTGTCAATCGCTTCCAGGGACGCCTTGTTGACTCCGCTCGAGGAGATCAAGTGGTCTCGCGCATTCGCCCACGTGTCACGGTTCAGCGTCGTGAACAGCCCCACACCAGGCTCGTCCGCCGAGCCCTTCGTCAATGGCTGTGCAAGAATCGCGTCAATGTTGGCCAGGATCTGCTCGTCGGACACCGACGAGCCGTCTTCCTTGAGCACGTCAAACTTAAAGAACTTGGCGCCGCGTTGCACAACAATGTGCTTCGTGCCAGGGTACGTCTTGAGCTCGTCGCGACCAGTCTTCGGCAGACGCACAGACGCAAACAGGTTCTTGTACTGGCTCATGTCGAGCGGGTACGCACCAAGCGCCGCCGCGCCGTAGAACGAGATCGACTCTGGGAGCAACTTGGTGTAGTAGTTGAATGCCGCCGTCTTCGAGTACTGCGGCTTGGTGTGGAACACGTCGGGCTCGAGCTTGAGGTCGCGCAGCGTGCGGTGCACCCGCACCGTGGACGCGATGAGCGACGCGGCGCGCTGGTTCTGCGTGTTCTTCGCGGCCACCGGGTCCTCCTTGAGCTTCACCTGCGGGTTGTAGTTGACCACGATCGGCTGGCGGTCGTTCAAGTACATCTCGAGCCACCACTGGTTGATGTACGACGTGTGCTTGTTGGCGTCGTCGCGCGCGATCAGCGCCTTCTGCAGCTCCGGTCCGACGCCCGACTGGAAGGCCTCGACCGCCTTCTTCGTCTGCGCAAACTGCTCGGCCGACACCACGGGCTCCACGGACGCCAGGTACCGCGCGAGCGTGTCCTCGAGCTTGGGCACGGGCAGGCGCGTCAGCGACTTCTGGAAGTGGTACGTCGGGATCACCGTGTCCTGCACGTAGCCCGCAGGAACGGAGAACGCGCGCACGAGCTGCTGGCGCGCGGCGCTGCGCGTGGCCGCGCGGGCCAGCGCCTTCGTCGCGCTGCGGGTCGTGGGCTGCACGCGCTGCATCGTGACGTCGTCGGCCGCTTGGGATCTTTTTACAACTGAAGAGCTCCGTTGAAGCTTCAAAAGCAAAAAAAACTGACGAGAAGATCCGACGGGGGGTGTTGACGGCGACACGTGTTGCGACTTGAGGGGGTTGAACTCTCGGCCACTGCTTCACTATAAAGTAGGATATATGTGAAAATGATGAGAATATAAAGTGTTCAAGGCGTACACTCGTGCGTAGAAGAGTGCGAAATATAATTCAAGGTTTATCTGGTTCAAAAGGATATTCAAAAAAGCGAAACCCTCAAGCACATGGCATCCTATTTGATTTTGCCGTCCGGGCGGACATCAGCTTCACTGTACTGATCTGCATACTGATCTCAAACCGGCATGGGTGTCTAATGCGTTCTCAACTCTCCTACGTTCGCACTTGCCACCTACAGTAGAAACAGTTCCTAACGCGATACGAACCTTCCTCCACACAATCGAAGCTTTGCTGCGGTTCCGTTCCCGCTAAAGTACGCGCGCTTGCGTCACTTGTGGAGCCCCATTTTGTTCTGAGGTAACCCCCACAATGGCGGCGCGGGTGGTGCTGCGCAACGGCGCGCGGCTGCTGCTCGGCGCCACGGCGCTGGGCTCCGCGGGCGTCGCGTACCAGTCGCAGAGCGACGAGGGCTTCCGGCGCTCGCTCTACTTCTGGCGCAAGGCGTTCCCGATCTACCTGCACTACCGCGTCGCGCAGCTCTACATGGAGCAGCTCGGGGTCCCCGAGCACGTGCAGGACCGCGAGTACGACAAGCTGCACAACCGCTTCGCGCCCGAGGTGTTCGACATCGTGCTCGAGCTCAAGGGCTTCTACATCAAGCTCGCGCAGGTGGGCTCGACGCGGCCCGACGTGCTCACGAAGCCGTACTTGGACCGCGCGACATCACTGCAGGATGACGCGCCGTCCAAGCCGATCGAGGAGATCATTGACATCATCGAGAAATCGTACGGCAGGCCCGCGAGCGACGTGTTTGAGCACATTGACCCCAAGCCGCTGGGCGTCGCGTCGATCGGCCAGGCGCACCGCGCCGTGCTCAAGGACGGCACCGAAGTCGCTGTCAAAGTGCAGCACCCGGACGCCGAGGGCTTTTTCCGCTGGGACATCAAGACGATCCAGGACTTTTGCCGGCTGTTCCAGCCAGCGCACCTGCCGTACTTGGAGGAAGTCGAGAAGCAGTTCATGACCGAGTTCGACTACTACGAAGAGGCCAAGAACCTCGAGACCGTGCGCGCGAACATCGCCAAGAGTCCGTACGCGAGCAAGATCGCGATCCCGGAGCCTAAGTTCGAGTACTGCACGAAGGAAGTGCTCGTGATGGAGTTTCTGAAAGGACGGAAGTTGCTGGACGGCATCCACGAGCATCTCGAGGCGATCGCAGCGGACAAAGGCGTGACGGTCGAGTTCCTCAAGCAGGACCAGGCGCGCAAAGACAAGGAGCGTGCTGAGCAGGGGCTCGACATCGAGTCGGGACCTGATGCGACTCAGTTGCGGCTGTATGCGCTCTCGCTCGAAGCCAAGCGCTGGTACCGGAAGCTGCATCGCATCGCGTACGACTACACGTGGGGGTTCGTGTCGCCGAAGCAATGGGACGTCGAGAAGGAGTATCACATCCTCAACATCCCGGAGATACTCAAGCTCGTGATGGATGTCCACGGGTACGAGATCTTTGTGGACGGATCGTTCAACGGCGACCCGCATCCTGGCAACATCCTGCTGCTCGAGGACGGCCGCCTGGGTCTGATCGACTACGGCCAGGTGAAGCACATCAGCAAGGAGCACCGACTGAACCTGGCGAAGCTGATCGTCGCGCTCGCTGAGGGAACGCGCGAGGACATTATCCGCGTGCTGACCCAGGATATGGGCATCCGCACGGCCAAGTCGGACCCATACTTTCTGGAAAAGCAGGCGCGCCTCATGATCGACAACGACGACCGCAGCGTGACCGAAGGCATGAACGGCCAGATGTTCGTCGAGTACCTGGACACGTACGCTATGCTCTCTCTCTTGTGTGTGCACGTGCATGATTGTTAGCTCACCACGCGCTATGGGGACTTTCCTCTGCTTTGTTTTCGTGCCATGCTAGAATCGATCGGATCGAGTACATGCCAGACGACTACGTGATGGCGTTCCGGACGTCGCTCCTGCTGCGCGGCTTTAGCTACTTGCTGCACTACAAGTTCTCGCACGCACAGAGCTGGAAGGGCGTGGCCAAGAGAGTGCTCGCCGAGGATGGCGGCATT
>JAADVP010000561.1:0-18934 GCA_023335675.1 Globisporangium solare | reverse complement strand
GAGGTATCCTGTGGCCGCGAAAAAGTGAGTTCCCGCTGCTGGCCTGTATCTGGCTGAGCAGGCCTCGCAACCGGACGTTTGTATGAAAACTTTCTCAATTTTTATCCAATCGAAACGAGACAAAAACGAGCGGGTTCACCTCGTCAAATAGAGCGAAATAGTCTAACTTCAGCCTATAAAACGCTGTCTTTCAAAAGTTATTCAGCTTTGATTTGCCAAAAATGGTATGCCGTAACCTATTGAGCGCCACTGTACAATCGAATCGAAACCAATAAACTCCCCCTTTCAAATAATTTATTACAAAACACCTGCTATTTTTGTGTATTATCAAATATGGTGTTCTGCGTCTATAATTCTTCAACACCAGCTAAACGGTTGTTTGTACCAGCAATTAAATTGTACCCATTTCGAACTAACCTTTGCAGAATCTACCCTCTGTTGGCACTATTTGCCACGACCCAACGCAGCGTCAGCTCGATCGCTAAGTCCTTCGTCCCATAGGGTGCGTCGCCATTGACCAGCGGACTGGAAAACTAAAACCGCAACTGACCGGTTATTAACCGTTTGGAATTTGTTTCACTGCAGTACTGCGCATCTTCGCTGAAGTAAAGCTGCATGTACTTTCACGAGTAACCCGAGTCGCTTGGTCGTTGGCCCGGTTGCCCGATCAGGATCGTGAAAACCCAACGAATTCCAATCGCACAGTTGCTGCATGAGGGGGGCATTCAAGAGCGTTGGTCGAGGGAGGATAGGATTTTGCGCCATTTTGAGCACACACACAATCGGCGCCTCGTCCATCCGTAGGTCGACGCATCCGCTCGACCGCCATGGGCAGCCAGACGTGGGAGGGCTACGCGGAGCTGCGCCAGGCGCTGGAGGGGCTCGCGTGCGCCAAGGGCACGTCCGCGAACCGCATCAAGGCCGTCGCCGCGGCGGCGCTCAAATTCGCCAAGGTGCGTCCGAACGACGCATTCCCCCGGGATCCTAGTTGTGGAAAGCTTTATTTACCGTGCTTGTGTGCTTTGGCGCAGGATTACAAGCGCGTGGTGCACGATGTGGAGATGTTTCTGTGGAAAGCGGACAGCGAGCACCGACTTGCAGGTGCGAAAGGCGGAGTGTGAAAGCGGAGTTGGGACAACTGCTGATCATGTATTTGTGGTGGTGTGCGTCCTGTTGTGTGGCTGTCTACTGTAGGTTTGTATGCGATCGACGCGATCATCCGACAGGTACAGTGTCGCCGCCAATTTCCATTGTGTGCTATTTGCGCATATTGATTTTCTCTTGTGCTGTGCATTTATTCATGCTATAGTCCCAGATCAAGTTTGCTGCAAAAGATCCGTTCGCGAAGCGATTCGGGCTTCACTTGAGCAACACGATCGCCGCTGTGAAGAAGGTCCCTGAAGAGTCCCAGGTAGGAGGAGCAGAAGGAAATGCTGACACCTTTTGGGGTGATTGCTTCTTTACTGACGGTATTGTGTTGTTTTGTGTCGACTGCTTTGATGCCGCAGCAAAACGTGCGTCATGTTGTCCACGAGTGGCAATCGCGCGGGTTTTACACAGCGGCGCAGGTCGAAGAGGCGGGCGGACGGCAATATTCCATCGCGTCAAACCCACAAGTAAATAACGAGTCAATGCATGCTGCTGTTGTGTCAATGCTGAGGTCTGATCATTTCTGTTCTCTCTCTCTGTTATGCATTGTGGCAACGGGTATTTGTTGGCTTCACTTTTCCCTGAAGCAGCCCCTTGATGATCATCGTGGCCGTGAAAGCGCCGAGACGACGCCGACTGCATCGACCGGGAAACTCGCATCGCTGCTGTCGATCATCAAGAAACAAAAGGAACGACAAGAGCAACAAGACCAGCAGCAGCCCCCACCACCGTCGATCTTGGGGGACGCACCGGCACTGCTGCCATCCCCAATTGGCCCTCCGCACTCCCAGCATGAGCGTCGGTCGCCAACCGAACGGTCGAATTTGGATCGAAGCACCGAGTACGACAGACACCAGCGTCCATCTGAGAGGGATGCGTTTAGCAATCATGGAGACAGGCGACAGGGCGGGCTTTTACCCGAGCCTACAAGTGGACACGTCCGACGCGACGTAGACGGTGGTCGCGACCAGTACGATGAGTCGCGAGCGGTGAAGAAGCTTCGAGGATCGCGGTGGGGTCCGCCGAAAGCGAACGAAGATGCACGCCCTCCTCCTATTGACGCGGCGCCCCACTCGAGATCGGGGGACCTCTCTCCTCGATACGGCGCAGGCGGGATGGCACCGCGATCGCCACCACGTCGGCGAATGGATGACGCGCTGCCACAGAATGCACCCTTCCGTCCCTCTCCATCTGGTCCACAGCCAAGAAGAGATGATTGGCGCCGCACACCAACGACAACAGACCATCAACGCAGCGACGGCTTTGCACGAAGCCACCCAGACCATTCTCGATCTCCACCGATGGACAAACTACGACAACCATCCCCTGGCGGTGGAAGAGTAGGAGGATATGGTTACGATAAAGAAGCATTCCATGACAGTAATCGTTTTGCTCAAGGCCCAAGTAACCCCGCGTATGCGCCTCCACCCACAAGCGGACGACACGACGAAAGACACCATCAACCGATGCACGGCAGCGCTGCGAAAGCTGCTGCTTCCAGCGGGGAGAAGATTCCTGGCACCTCGGGCGAAGTCTGCCGCAAGTTTATTGCGGGACGTTGCACGTTTGGCGACCGCTGCTGGTACGGACCGAGCATTAACGTAATGCCAGACTCGATTTGTTTGGCGCGAGTCATGGGACTGATTGATTTTTGTATCCAAACTGTTTGCAACCGATTCGGTTTTAGGCATATGCACAACCAGCAAGGCGGTGTGCCTCCGCGGCCATCGCGCGTCGAGATGAACGAAGCGAAGCGCAAGACCGTGCTGTGCGCGAATTTCCCCAAGGGCACGTGCCGCTTTGGAGACAATTGCAGGTACGCGGCGTTTTTTTTTTCTTTCTTTTGACAGACCCAAAGAGTTTGTTTGTGTATTGAACTAACTGTTTTCTTTCAATGATATTTTTTGTGACCTCTGGATACACTTTATTTGAACTATCTGTGATCCCTTCTTCCAGTTTTGCACATGGAGAGCATGATCTGGACCGATCAGCTGGCCCGCGATCACGTGGTTTACCTCCAACTTCTGGCAACTCGTCGTCCTTGGACTCCAGTGCGTCACGTTGGCAAGCGCATCCCGGTGGCAACAGCAATGAACCTGCGGCGACTCGTCACCAACAGCAACAAGCTTCTATGAGTAGTGCTATTGCGTATGACCGCGTCCCTCCTCCACCCCCTCAACAGCAAAATAGACCTTTTGGAACAACAGCCGCAGGCATGTCGCCTCATGGTGTATATAATGAAGTACAGGGTGACCGCGGAACTTCTGGTGCTACTTCCATGTCCCACGCTAACGCCCCCGCGTCGGGTCCGCCGCCGTACCCGCCCTACAACAACAACAATGCTGGAAACGACGCAGCAGTACCAGAGCCTCCAGGTCCACGAGGATACGCTGGCAGCGTTCCGATGTCGGGTGCTCCGAGCGTCCCAGCCCCCCCAGCGACAAGAGCGCCAATGTATCCGCCGCCTCAGGTCAATGTCCCCAGCACAAGCGTCGGGAGCGTGTTTGCTGCTGCTCCAAGTGCTCCTGCTTCGCAGCTGAAAGATGACGATGACGACGCGGAAGTCCCCGAGTTCAACCTGCAGTACGACGATGACGAGTAGGAGAAGGACCTCTCGGGTGGAGTGGGAATAGGAGGAACGAGAGTATATATACGACCACGTGGGCTTCGTCCGTTTGCCTATACATATGAATATGAACCACAATGAGAAAAAAAGATTGATTGATTGCGCCTTGTTTCAATGGAAGATGAGGTGGTGGACGATACGAAACCCTCGAGCGTTCACTTGTGGGTCAATGCGTTACATGTGCGTATGTGTGTACGTGTGCGTCGATGCACACATGAGACAGCATTTTTGGCTCACAAGGATGTTGACAAATGTAGCCAATTAAATTAGAGAGTCGATTTTGCTGTCCTCTGGCGAGCTCCATGACGATGCCAAGCGGGTGGCAGCGATCGAGTGGATCTTGCACTGACGAACGTTTCGGGTTGGCTGCATCGGGACCGCGGGGTTGAGTGTCGTTTCTCTCACGACTAACACAAAAAAAGCAGCTGCGCATGGCCGCATGCACGCAATCCGATGGGAGGTTATCACGCCAGCCTGGGAATCATCTGACGTGATGGATGCAGCATCATGCGCATTTGCGTCGCGTAATTGATGCACGGCGGCTGAACGGATGAGAGCGCGTTACTGAAATCGATCTTGTTCAGTAGCTCCATTATTCTGCATTGGAGAGGAGAAAAAGACTGATCAAGGTGGCAAATCAGGACAACTCAGCCGGAGGATCGAGCACCTGTATTTCGATGGAGAAGGTATCGACAAAGCTGGAATGTGCGCCGCCGGCAAATGTGATGACGACGCGTTTTTTTTGCGTCCTCGTGGCGCAATCGCCTTCAGTCTCCTGCTTTGCAGCCACTCGCTTTTGGGCGCCAGCGCCGCGCTCGCCATTCAGCTGTGTCCAGAGCGGATAGATATCCTGTCCAAATTCATATCCTTTTTCTAATAATAATCAAACGAAATATTTCATCCGTGCACTTACACACCACCCTATTTGCAGTGAAAACTAATCACTTTTAAACTTTATAGACAGCAAATACTGGCGCCTTTTTCGCTGTACCGCGATCTCCTCTCAGTACAGTCTGCGTCTGAACCGTTTGGCTCTTTTCTGCAGTCGTAACCGTAACCTAGTGAACGTAACGACATCTGAGTTCGCAACTTATCAACGAATCCTCGTCACGTATTCGCTTTTCCTGGTTTATGATTCGCTGAAAACGCACTCCCGTCGCCCCCATCACCCTGGCCGTACGTGGTTTCTGGTGATCCAGCCACCGTTGCCAGCATGGTGGATTGATGGGTTGGGAGCGCGGCTGGCAGTCCAGCGCAGCTCTCATTTCGAGCGGTGCGCCATGATGCAGAGCGAGGAGACCACGCCGCTGCTGTCGCAGCCCCGCTCGTCGTCGCGGAAGGGGGCCCAGACCCCGTCGGCGCGCTTCTGGCAGTTCACGGCGCTGCTGCTCGGCACGGTGCTCATCACGACGCTGCTCTGGGAGATGACGCCCGACGTGCTCCACTCGTCCGAGAAGCCCAAGGCGCTCGTGCACGTGAAGCGTGACCCTAAGTACCCGTTCGCGCGCTTCTTCGCGACCAAGACCGCGTACTGGGACCAGCGCGACGGCAGCGAATCGAATCAGGAGCTGCTCACCAAGTACGAGAATGCGCTGCTGCGCGAAGACCTGGAGCTCCGCCAGACGCATTTGATTGTGCGCCACGGAGTCCGGTAAGGGATGCAAAGCATGAGGAACTCTTTTTTTCTATTGCTTTGGTTCTGACAAGTGAAGGTACGGCAATATATGACTGTGTGTAGATACCCGACGGGAGCCAACATCGAAGCTCTGGAAGCGCTCGTCGCGAAACTCCAGCAGTTCCAAGAGCTCATCCCGTCCTGGTTGGTGAACTACTCGATGCCGTACAACCTGAGCGTCGAGGGCGAGCTCGCGGCTGCTGGAGTGCAGGAAATGGAGGACCTCGCACGGCGCATGGTGTGCAACACGGGCCACATGGACCCGGTGAAGTACGCGAAGAGCAAGTCCCGCGTTGCGCACACGTACTCGTCGAGGACCAAGAAATCGGCGGAAGCGTACGTACAAAAGACAAAGTGCGGCAGTGATGGTGTTTGCTTGTATCTGTCTTGATACTCAGTGCTCATGCTGTGCACACTCCAACAGGTACGCGAGCAAATTTTTCGCGAACCCGGAGGACGTCCAGTACATTGAGTACCCAAAGGGCCACGACCCGCTGCTTCGCTTCTTTGACAGCTGCCCAAGGTACCAGCGCGAAGTCAAGCAAAACCAGAGCGCGCTGCTCGAGAAACACGCCTTTGAGCGCTCCGAATTCATGGCCAACAACACGCGCGCGCTCAAGCAGGCGCTCGGTCTTGAGACCGCGAGCGGCGCCAACATCACGGTGAGCGACGTCGAAGCCGTGTTCTCGGCGTGCGCGTTCGACTACGCGCTCTCGGGCACGACGACCAAGTGGTGCACGCTCATGACGGAGACGTCCATTGTGTCGATGGACTACTTGGACGATCTCCAGGCGTTCTACGACCTCGGCGCCGGGTACCCGATCAACTACGAGATGTCGGCCGTGCTGCTGCAGTACGTCGTAGCGACGATGAAGGGCCGCATCGACGAGACCAACAACCTGCACAACGTGCTGCACTTTGCGCACGCCGAGACGACGCTGCCGCTCATGACGCTGCTCGGGTACACGGAGCGCGCGCCGCTGCGGGCGAACGCGAGCGTCGCGGACATCGAGGGCCGCGACTTCCGCACGTCCGTGTTCGCACCGTTCGGCGCCAACATCGAGTTCCGCCTCTTCCAGCGCAAGTCGAACGATGCGCAATACTTCGTGCAGGTGCTCGTGAACGAGCGCGAGGACGAGGTCCCCGGCTGCGGCGACGTGTACTGCGACTTGGCCAAGCTCGAGCGCCTCTGGCACGACTACCTCGCCAACATGGACTTCGACGCCATGTGCCAATAGACCTCATTTTCACAAAAGAGGGGGGCATGCATGTGTAGACGTTTGCTAGTGTTTTCTCTCGAAACAAGGTTGGGTTGTCTTCGAGTACTACAGTGGGGATGAGGGCTTCTCTCCACTTTTGTGAATTTGGTCGCCATGATTGCTGTGTTTTTCAAAACAGCAACATGCATAGGATATGATTGGCTGAAAGAGTGATCACGTCTAATGATTGGGTAAAAGAGCGCGTGCCTCTGTTCTTGCCACAAGGTTGCCATCATCAGCAGAAAGAGGCCATCAAGCAGCTCGCTTCATGCGCGCTGTCCGCGATCTCTCTCCGTATACGCGTCCACAGGCAGAGCCACGCGCGTAGAACAATCAGGAGCAAGAGACGCCAGTATGCGTGCGCCACGCCCGCTCCAATTCCATGGCGGCTTCTGCGCTTCACTGCGGCTCTTCGCGCTTCTCATCTGGACCCAAGCAGCAGCGCTCGCGCTGAGCGCCAACGCAGCCGTGCCTCCGGTGCTGATTCGCGCGCCGCTGCGCACGTTCGCAGTCTCGGCGACGACGCTCCAGTCGCTCGACTTGCTCAACGTCACGTTTGCGTACGCGGACGATGACGACGACGACGACGTCACGCTGCCTTCAAGCGATTGGATCACAGTGTACTGCATCGAAGGCGATGAGAAGGATACGCACCCAGTGGCCCCCATCGATGCGTATATCGACAAGCGGTCCACCGAGTACAAGATCACAGACACGCTGACGTTTGGGCCGATGGTCAACATGCGCTGCACGTGGCAATTCCGCTTCATCACGCAAGCCAACGAGGTGATCGCCGTGTCGCCGCTCGTCCGATTCGCCAAGGGAGATACCGAGCCGTCGCAGCTCCATCTCGCGCTCACAGCTGACGTTGAGGGCGAGATGCGCGTGACGTGGACGAGCAGCGAGGTCGCGACGCCCGTGATTCAGTATGGGGCCTCTGAGGACGCGCTCACGCACAGCGCTAGCGTCACGAGCCGCACGACCTATGCCGCGAGCGACATGTGCGTCGCTCCTGCTACGCGAGTCTCGCCAACGGACTATCGCGATCCTGGGTACATGTATTCCGGCGTGATGACTGGGCTACAGCCAGACACACGCTACTTCTACCGTGTTGGAAGTGAAGACGGCAACAGCAGCAATAGCGTATCCAACCTCAGCGTCGTGAGGTCATTTCGCATGCCGCCCGCGCCTGGGGTCGCCCCACAGGCCGCGAATGAAGCCATGAGTTTCATTGTGTTTGGAGACCTCACGGCCGCGCCGATTGCGCCAACGGGCAACTTTATGGTCGAAGGGCGCTGTGGCACGACGATGAAGCTCATCGAGCGCGATATCGTCAGTAGCAACAACGGACGCAACTACGTCGCGGTCTTCCATGTCGGCGATCTCTCGTACGCGAGAGGCGCGACGTACCTCTGGGACCAGTTTGGGGTCATGATTGAGGGTGTGGCGTCCCAGATCGCGTACATGATCAGCATCGGCAACCACGGTTCGTATTCGTGCACGCGCTTTTGATGCTAGGGACTGATGACGCAGCAACTCACTTGGTTGTTATATCGCCCCATGTGTGTAGACTACGGGTACAAGGAAGGCAGAGGCCGAGACGATAAGCGCTTCCCGTATCATCCTATCTTCGATGAGAATGACGCTGCGGGTTTTGACGCCAAGGGCGAGTGCGGCGTTCCGACGTTGGCTCGCTTTACGATGCCCGACAACAAGGAAGGCGGCAGCAACGCGCCGTTCTGGTACAGCACCGAGTTTGGTCTCACGCATCACGCCGTGATCAGTGCCGAGCATGACTTCCGCGCGAGTTCGCCGATGTACATGTGGCTGATCGACGATCTGAGCCGCGCGAACCGCACAAAGACCCCGTGGCTGTTTCTGCACGTGCACCGTCCGTTTTACTGCTCGGAGACCTACGAACGCGACTACCGGCGCTCGCTGTTGCTGCGCAATCAAATGGAGCATCTGCTGGGGCTGTTCCGCGTCGACATCGTGTTTTCTGGGCATTACCATTCCTACGAGCGGACGTGTCCCGTGTTTGACGAGGCATGCTATTACGGAAATGCTACTTCGACGCGCGACGACAAGCGTTTTGGCGCTATTTCGTCTGCGAGCGCGCCCGTGCACATCATGGTGGGCTCCGGCGGCGCAAGCGTCGATGATGAAAGCTACTACAGTGTCGACTGGAGTCGCAAAGTGCTCCAAGACTATGGCTATGGCCGCGTGCACGTGTACAACGCGAGCCATTTGCACTTTGAGTTTGTATCCGATACGAGCGAATCAGTGGAGGACTCAGTCTGGATCGTCTCGAACCACAACTGGCCGAACAACCGCGTGCGGCAAAATCGCACCATGATGGCACGCAAGTTGCGGACAACTCTGATCGTTGTGGGGGTACTGGTGCTTGGATTGATTCTGGTTTTCGTTGCGAGCCGAGTGCGTCGTCGATGGAAGCTCGCAGGCGCGTCCTTGCTGCCAGACAAGCGCAAAGTGAAGAAATCGTCTTCAACTTTGCCTGACAGCGACGAAATCGTGCTTGAGAGTCAAGCATTTCTAAGTAGCAGCCGGTCGATGACAAAAGATCGCTAAACGAACTTGAACGGAATGGAAATGATGGTTCGTCATAGGATCTCTCCGTTCCCTTGTCCGATACGACAGCGTCGTCCTCAAAATACCCGAGTGACTTTTTGATCCGAGTAATCGCTTCCAAAGGGTCACAGACGCGTAGTTTGCATGGAGGGATGGGCGCCAGTGGCAAATGCCGACGCGAGTGCAGTCCCACCATTGTCGTCGCACGATGAGGCAAAAGCAACGAGCGGCCAAGCCGCGCCTCGTGATGTGGTGGTGGCAGCAGCAGCAGAGGACGCGCCAAAACACAGCGTACCATCACCCGCAAGTGTTTCGCACGAAGACCTGGATGCAAAGCAGCGCCGGTTGGTATTTGGGCACCTCTGTGTCGCGTTCGAGATCAAGGACGGTGCGCTCCATTCTCGTAGCAAACCGTGCACATTGACAAATGCGTCGCCGAGCGCGTGTGCTCGGAGGCTTTACGCCAAAATTTCTGTGGATCCGGGCAATGAGTACGGTGTCAGTAATATGTTTGTGGCTGAGCGCGGCATCACGGCTTGGAGAGACGAGATTCGGCTCTTTACGCCGTCACCTGCCGCTTGCATACTGCCTTTTGACGTGGAGCTGCTCGCGGAAATCTATGAGATTCACAGCGAGGTCGAGCACGAGTTGCTCGGGAGTGGCCGCGTCAGCGCTCGCAATGTGACGCAAGCAGAAGGCGAAGTGGCGGTGAGGCTGTCAAGACAATCAGGACGAGGATTCGCTGGGACGATGGCGCTCCGTGTCAGTTTCCGGGAACTCACGTCCATTCTTCCGTTGCCGCAACTGATTCAATACCAACCAGCACCGAATACTAGAGAAGGCAAGCTCGTTGTCGTTGCGCTTGCATGCGTTGGTCTCGAGGTGAGATCTCATTGCATCACGTGTGCTTTTGCTGAAATGAGTCGCTCGCTCATGTGAATTGGTTCTGCTCTTCTAGGAGACACGTCAGCCAGTGCTGGCAGTATCCATCAACGGGCACAAGGATGGAGATTCGCAAAGTTCAGACGTCGCTGTGTAGCACGAACACTCGCTGACGCCTGTTGCTGCTGCGAGCATCAATGTACCCGTCTGGCAACCAGCGATCTTTGTGTGGAACCACCAGTTCGGCTTCGATCTCGACGTGCTGTTGGCCGAGAGCCATGTGGTCTCGTTCACAGTCACAGACACAAGCAGCTCTTCCGACTTGGAGCTTGCAAGGAACCAACTGAGGTTTGCAGAGTGGGAATCGCTGGTGTCTTTCGATTCATTCGACAACAAGTTGCTGCCCATGCATCTAATAGCCTCAGCACGTGGGACTGGCGATGTTAATAGCCCCGATGCAGGAATCCAACTATTGCTCGCGTGCAGTTGGCTCCCGGCTCATGATGCACGCGAAAGAGTCGAAGGAAACGAAAGTTCGCTCGACGAGGCATCGTTGGTGAGCGACGGCCAGAGATCTGATGGTGTACCACTCCGTATTCCGCTCGGGAGCAGCATCGAGATAGCGGTTTGTGGGATCTGTCGTGTCCCGCAATCACTCCTCGATGCGATCACGCCCAAACTTGATGACATCAGCGCTTCTGTGCCTGGAAGCATAAAAGATCTGGTCCTCAAGGGTCGGCTCTTGCCCGGTGGTAGCACCTCACAAATCGTCATCCCCATCGAAGCGACTCGAATCGACACCACGCGCTGTGAAAACACAACGTGTGTTCAATTCGCCATTCCATCGGATAACGACGACCAGCATGCGCCGCGTCTTCGCTTCGGATTGACGCCAACGGTGTTGAGTGCGCTGCAATCGCGTACCGATGCGCTTCAAATCGACGCAGACGTATAAGTAAAGCGTTGGCGAGGATGGAGCCTGTCCTGCTGCATTGGACTGACGTCATTTGTCCGTGACTTCGCACCGAGATCATGTGGCTGGCGATCCTCATTCAAGTTGCGCGATCAGGAAGACACAGAAATAGGTGGGACGATTCGTGTCAATGTCTTATGTGGGGAACCGCAAGCGGGTGATCAAGTGCGTGATCTTTCTGTCCAGAAGATGCGTTCTATGGACGACAGTGCAATCGTGAAGCTGGAGATCGAGGACCTCAAGCCGTCCAACGCCGTCGTGAGCTTGTACACGCAGCTTTTTGTGAAGATCTGGCCCAGTAGCTATGGTCGCCGTCGCGCATTCATATCCTCGATCCTAGGTTCGGATACTAGCGGTGGCAGTGACGTCTCTCAAAAGACATCGACTCAAATTTGCGTTCTGAGTGTCTTCAGTGAGGTATTTTTCATCGAAGTGTACCGCTACAGCCATCGAGAACGCAACGAGAGGATCGGAGGCTGCACGTTTTCGCTGTCAACCACAGCGATGCAGACTCTGTCGGTAGTGGAATGGATGTCGCTGGTGGCACAAGAGCGCGTCGATGATGCGGAGATCTGCGCTGAAATACGCATGAGTATGCGAGTCGATCCACTAGACCCATCGATGATGGGGCTTGAAACAACGCAGATATTGCCAAAACGGATACCTACTGCTGCCTCGACAATCTTGAGTGATGTCGCGTACTCTGCGACTTCGGCAAATCGAGCTGAATCAAGTCGTGGCCGACTGGAGATTGAATTGGTCGAAGCGTATCCGCTGAGCTCGCTGAATGGCTCTGCGCGTCTGTCTTCAGATGCCTTCTGTTCAGTGGAGTACTAGATCGAGGTTTCAGAACCCAGTGACTCGACAGCGTGGTGGTGGCCAAAGCAGCAACGAAGCAGTAGTTGTGTCATGGAATGGGATGTTTGCCACCGACGTGTTATGGTCACCAAACGAGCGTCTTGTTCCGACGCTGCACTTGGAGCTTTTCTTGCAGCCGAAAGCGCCGTCTGAACGCAGCGCTTGCCCCGCCCGTGCTCCTGTTCCGAAATTGTCGCCATCAACACGCAGTGTACACTCCAACCTCAAACGAGCGCGAGCGATAGCAGGAACCACAAGTTTGCAACCTCGTGAAGGCAATAGCAACAACACGCCCGACGAGAAGTGCATTGGAAGAGATGCAATAGACTTGTGCGCATTGTTTACACAGCCGAGCGGGTGGGTGTGGCTCCTGCTGTTGATCCCACTCGACACGTGTGATGACGGCACAAAGCTCCCAGTGCTGATGAAATTGCGTCTTGTGCCTCCGATTGAGACTGAACCTGTACCAGTTAACCCGACGCTGGAGCGAGCCCAACGACTACATTGCGTAGACGGCGACGTGCGTGTCCATGTTCGGACAGTACGAGGGTCGTTTCTTTCGCGGGATGAAAGTCGAAAAGGAAAAGATGCTGCTCGCTATGTCGTCTTCATCGGCTTTGGCGAGAAGCGCGTGTTCACAAGGTAGGAACGGAACTTGCCCATGCGCTCTGTAAGTCTTTTTGCATAGATGGCTGACGTTAGAAACGTTTTGGCAATGCATGCGATCGGTCTGTTTTATTGTTTGCAAACAGACTCTGCAGTCCAATCGACGGCGTCTTGGATTGGGAGGAGCACATCGTGTTTCGCGTGAATTGCGCGGCGCCACCACTGCTTCAGCTGTTGCTGCTAAGAGTAGTCAGTGCCAAAGAGGATAACCGTGCCGGCGAGGGCGTTGCTAAGATAACACGCTCAATAGGCACGCAAAGCTGCCAGTATGAACGCATCGGGCATGCGAGTCTCCCGTTGTTTCCAAGTGTCATCCAGGAGATGCATCTGGTGCCGTTCAACTTATCAATCGTTTCATCCTCACGAGACCAGCAAACCAAACAGCTCGAAGCTCGAAAGTGCGGATCCATCGACTTCGAGATCCAATTTGTGGATCGCGATGCGGCATCTTCTGTGCTGCCGGCAAGCGAGGACATCATGAAGTTGTCGCTCTACCAGCTTCAAGGGCTTAGTGACAACAGCACTCTGTTCGATACGCTTTCCGGTACGGCTCACCTGCGAGTCCTGCTACTGCGTAGTGAAGCTTTTTCTTCCAGTCGGAACGATCAGCTACAGCATGAGACGTTATTCCACGATGCTGCTGTACACATCCGTCCTGGTGCAGAGTTGAGCGAAGTGAACGAGACCGTGGACATTTCGCAAGCCATTGCGAGCCTAGGAGACCAGAAACAAGACGTCGTATTAGCAGTTCAAGTGTGCGGCGTGACACAAAATCTAGTCGGGCAAACGCACATCCGAATCGGAAAAGACTGGAAAACGCGACTGCCGCAAACGCAGAAAGCGTGGCATCCACTCTACGCGGTGGGATCCAACGAGGCGACAGCTCGGATTCAGCTCAGTTTCTCACTGATTTCAAAGCAAGAAGCCAACAAATCCGCGGAGAAAGCGGCCAAGATCACAGGGAAACTTTACGTCGAAGTAAAGGAAGCTGTGCTGTTGGTAGGCAAGACGCAACTCATTGAACGATCTCCTTCTGATCCTGCAACTGCAAGCATTCACGTGTGGTTAGCCAGCAAATTGTCCTCTGCGCCATTGAAACGACGTCGAACCCGGAACGCGCACTTTGATGGCGATTCGCATCGTTGGGTGTGGCGAAACGAGTGGGTCACGGTTGATCGAACCGTCGATGACGCAGGCGACGACGACACACTGCGTTTTGAGCTAGTCTCCAGCCATCTCGGTTGCTCATTGACTGGAGAGTTGACGATCGCAGCATTCCAACAATTGCCAAATCCTGAGCCTCGCGTCATTGAGCCGAATGACGACTGAATCTCGTTAATCACGACGCGGGAAGCGAATGCGGATGAAAGCAGCGTGCTTACTTCAATTGCGGAAGCTCAGCTGCTTGTGCGAACAACGTACCTCCCAGCGCTCGTTGGTGACTTGGAACTCAGTTTCGGGCCCACGCGATCGCTTTCCGGATCGTTGGGGTACGGAGGTGTCGCTGTACAAAACCACTTTATGAAATGCACGTGGCAGACTCGATCGTACACGACCGAAATGCTGGGACTCGGCACTAATGAAAATGCGTCCAGCATGCGCAAGACCACGCTTGTGATGCCATTGGGCGTGAGGGTCGAGGATAGTGCAAGCCAAGCGATGCCGTTGCTGCGCGTGCAGTGGATGAGGTTATCGGGAGTGATTCCCGCATTTTGTATTGGTGAATTCAAGATGGATCTCCCGACATTGTGGTCTGCAGGGTTAACGACAGCGACAAATGCATCTACAAGCAAGTGGTATGCAGTGTACGATCCGCACGACTCGACGAGGCAAACGGGTTCCGTGAGTATGCGCGTCGTGTTTCGCTTGTCTCGGCGAGTCGTACAACAAGACACTTCAGCCGTGATGCCATTGAGTCGAACCGCGGCAGCAGAGAGCCTCGTTGTGTGGAAAAAGCTCTTTTACCTGCTGGACGAAGACGGAAACGGGCGCATCGATCGGACCGAGTTCACGCACATGTTCTTGCATCACGCGGAGGGTACGATGCTTCAATGTAGTCATTCCTGCTTTGCAACTATTACTCTCGCGCTGGCACGTGGGGCTGTGCCGTTCTCTTTCTTGCGGTGCTGTATGGTAAGTCTGTGCAGCATTGGCCGCATCTCCCGACGGCCAGAGCCTCTTCCGACTGCTGTTTGGCTCAGTGGCATCAATGTCACCATCGGAGCCGCAAATGGGCGCGCTCTTTGCGGAAATGGATGCCAACGACGATAATGTGCGCCATCAGTCGAACTTCCTTCTCTTGAGCAGAATGACGTCAGTATACTTATGGTTGTGCGTGTGTGGTTGTTCACGTTAGGGCATCGAATGGAACGAGTATCTTCGCTTTCTTCGTCGAAAGCAGCAGGAGCGTGACGGCGACATCGCCCATGGCGAGATTCACCTCGGTGACGAAGGCAGCAAGGAGGAAGAGATGCGAGTAGCTGGACTCCCGATCTCTACCGTGGTGCACAAGAACGAATTGCGTACGAAAAAGCGAGAAGATGTGAACGCAGCGCCGTCGATGCGCGCTCCCCCATTTCAAGGCACAGCCAACGCCAGGCTAAATCGGCAACCTACGAAGAGCATCCCTCCTCCATTCCCGCCAGCAGCAACGCCATCAAGAGCGACCAAAGAGACTGCACTCGATCCACGAAAAGAGCCGGCGAAGTTCGTGCCGGACGTTGACAGGTTGCCGGTACCCCCAGGGTCAGCGTCGCACGTTGTGATCCGAAAAAGATCATCTCATACTCACGGTGGAGCCACAGCCTCACCATCTAGTACCGGTGGCCTTGTCCGCATCGATCAACTTGACGCGCTCAAGACCCAACTGCAGCAACTGGAAGGTTGCCTCGATGCGAAAGACGAAGAGTGCGTGCACGTCCGTCGGGAACTCGCTTCAGCGCAGCGGATTCTCTCACTGAAGCAGCAAAAGTATGCATCGCTGAGCGCCGAGTACCAGCTTCTGCAGAGACAGTACCAGGGACTGCAGCTTACGAGACAGAAGATCGCGATTCAAGAAGATGCAAAGGCCGTGCATGTGAAGCAGACGATTGCGCATCACGAGCAGTTGCTTCGAGACCGAGACGCGCTGCGACGGAACCACCACGTCGCATCGATTCGATTGCAGTCCAAGATCTGTTCCAGATTGGAGCAAAAGCGGTTCCACGCGCTCAAGTTGACGCGCACAAACGCTGCGCTCACGCTCCAGTGCTTCGTGCAGTGCCAGAGGGCAAAGCAAACGTTCCACGCACTGCAAAGCGCTGATGCGCTAGCAAAGAGACGCCATTGCGCTGCAGTGACGCTGCAGCGATTCGTGCGGTATCAGCTCCACCGCAGAGCAAGAGCGACGATGCGCCAGGCTCGCCAACTCTCAGCGCAAATCATCCAAAAGTATGTGCGTCGACTGCAGAGTGTGTGCGCTTGGGAGCGGAAGAAAGCGTCCGTTTTGGTGCTGCAGTGCTGGGTTCGACAGCGATTGGCTCGTTCCACGTACGCACGTCTCTGTGACGCAACACATGTGATCACGCGAGTGGTGCACTCATGGACGTGCAATTGGAGATGGGAACGCTTGTAAGCAGGCGTGCGCCGCATCCAGCGATGGTGGCGGCGCGTGGCACGTCGTCTTGCTGTGTTGGCGCAACAAAATGCTGCTGCGACGTTCACGCAGCAATGCTGGCGGCGCTGGCGAAAGGCACGCCGTTTGCAGGAGGAGGATGCATTTTTCGAGCGATTCGAGGCGGCAGCTTTCATTCAAGCGATCTGGAGAAGCAAAATTGCACGAGCGCATTCGCTGGAGTGTGCACTTGGAATATACTAGGGCTGCAGTACGTATTCAAGCGCGTTGGCGGCGTCGACGGCGACACGTGTTGCGGGCAGAGTCAAATTATGAACCAGAAGCGCAAGGGAGTGCTGCTGGTGCTGCATTCGCTGAGGAGTCTGAGATTAATGTGAATGATGATGCGTTAAGCGATTGTGCAGATGGAGGGCTGTCCAATGGTGACGACAGGTTAGAGGATGCTGCGGACAACTAGGAACTTGGAGACGCATGCTTGCCATTCAGTGCAGAAGAAACCCCGGATGGAAAGGCAGAACAACCGAGTGGCGACGCTGCTGGAAATTGAGTTGGCGATGGCAAGAGCGACGATGGTGAAAACGAAGTTAGCGAAGAGGAATCAGGAATCCCGACTGATGTCCTCCAGCGCAGAGATGATGGAACTGCGGCTGCCAAGGAATTAGAAAAGCCAGCTAGCGATCTTCCAGAGGATTTCGAGTCCGTGGCAGGCAAAGATTGGAACGGACTAATGGCAGAACAACAGGCCGCAGCAAAGATCGAAGAAGTGGTTGGAAGTATGGTGGACACAATCTGTGTCATGGTGTCCACAAGTGTGCTCGGAGAGCGTCGAACCCACACACTCGAGGAACTTGATTTGGTTGAGACGAAAACGATGAGCTCAAATGGTAGCGCCAGCGAAATGGGGCGTGGAAATGCGATACAAGATGCAGCAATTAGCGAAAATGTGAATGTAGTATCCGATATGCAGTGTCGACAAGGAAAACTGCAAGATGAGATCAGTTGCATCGATGAGTCAGGATTTGAGCTGAAAAGGGCAGAAAGTTTCAACAGTAGCGTCTTTGCAGACCCAGCAAAGCGCATTGGTCATGATTCGACAGAACGATGCGCAGTTCTTATCTCAGTCGATACCACCAGTTGTGAAGAGCTGCTTGTTCTGGTCGACACTTCTGTGAAGCAGACAATGGAAGCGTTGCTGGATGCACAAGAGTATGTTGAGGCGCTAGAAGAAACTGCATCATGTGGAACTCCGGAGGTGGAAGAACTCCAGGAGGTCGTTGAGGGCAAACACTGCGAGTCTGATATTGTGGACAGTGCAAGAAGTGAAAAGCCACTGGACATCGTTCTGGTTGACACTCTTGTGAAGCAGACAGTGGAGGCCATACTAGATGCACTGGACGACGCAGAAGAAACTGCGTCATACGCGAATCCTGGATCTGATATTGTGCGCAATGCGAATCACGGAGTCCCGCTCAACGTCGTGGCGATGCCAGAGTTTAGTGCCAGTGACACCAACGATGACTCGACAATATCTAGTGGATGTGAAGTGCGGGACATATCGTCAGGTGCTGAGCGTGCAAACGGTCTTGCTGATGATTCTACGAAGTCGCTCAACACTATTGAGGAGCATAGTAGACGCAGTGAATCGTTTACTGCAGCTTGTCGAACCATCGATGAATCAGACGGATCCACTGGAGCTGAGCCGTTGGCGAGCGTGTCTGAAAGAGATCGGACCGAGGAAGGTCATGTGTGGAATGTGGTTTCAGCACATGAAGATGAAAACGAGCACCAGATCTCGTCGGAGCAGGACGCTGAGGTTGAATCGGAACAAGAGCTCGTCGATCGTGCAGATCGAGCGAGTGGAGTCAACCTGGTTGAAGATTACGCACCTGAGCGCCGATCTCCGCATGACCACTCAAATGCACCAGACGAGCGCGATGCAACGTCGGCCTCTAAGACCTCCGCTCTGGACGATACTCCTTTAGAAGAAGACGGCGAAAGCGATAGCGAATACGATGGGCAGCGCGAGTCCAGTGTGGATTCGAACGACTTAATGTGGGAAGTCGACGAAATCGCATCATTCGGCACGGATGCAGCAGCAGTTTCTCAACTTGATGCTAATGCGATGAGATCACGCAGGCTGTTGAGCAGATCCGGTCGGCGCATGGACAGCGAGCGGATACTCGCCGATCTGACCCAAATTGAAGAAGACAAGACGTCAAAAGCGTCGCCTTGTGCGAATCAGGAGACCTGCGAGGCGTCGATAGAACGAACTGCATCTGAGTCATGAGACTTCTGGAGAGCGTGAGAAACGATTGCGTGAAGGTAAAGAGAGCCGATGGCCAGACTCACGGCGTTCCTAGCGGCGTGCATGAGGTGGAAAGTCGTAGAGTCAAAGACTTCTCGATTGACTTGAAAGTGTCTTATTTGTGGTGGGGGAGCCGTATATTGATTTCTTATTACGGAATTCATCGAGAATGTCACCTTCGAAAAAACTAAAGCGACTATGTAACGGGACTCGTTACACGACGTACACGTGCGGTGAGGAAGCGCAGGTGAGAGGAAGGGCACAGCGGTAACGCTGTGTCCAAAGAGAAGAGAGGGAGCTTTGCGCGCTAACGTGCAAATTGAGAAGTAAATTAGAATT
>JAADVP010000560.1:0-18980 GCA_023335675.1 Globisporangium solare | reverse complement strand
CAGAGTGTTGGCCGCCAGCGTGGCGATGCCGCCGCCACCGAGGGAGCTAAACCGCAGCCGAAGAAGCGCGACCGCAGTCGCAGAGTGTTGGCCGTCAGCGTGACGCTGTGTGTTGCGACGACGCCGCCACCGAGGGGGTACGACCGCAAATGCATGTTGTGGTAAGTTTAATACATGTATATGTGCGTTGTAAAAAAATTGTGGTATATTATCAAACTTACAAATTGAAAATGTGTACAGGCGTTGGGTCAAGTGTCTTGCCCGTCGCGCACAGAGCGCGGAACTGAGATTCAAATTGTAAGGGTCGACGGCACCATGATGGTGCACATGTAATAATATTTCGTTACATCGGAATGTTAAAATATGATTACGGCATCTTTAGGAATGATTGTATGTTTATGCATAAGTAAAGATAGGACAGGAATCCCGCTGTTATATCAGAAGCCATCCTGTCCACAAAAAAAGGAAGAAAACCAGATATAAGAGAAATCAAATATAAGAAAAAATCAAGTAGCACGCAAGTGAAAGAATAAGAGTAGGAAGAGCCCAGGAAGGCCAAGGACTAGCGACGAAGTAGTTGAGTTTTTCTTAACAGTTTTCTCAATCTCACTTCTCAATTTACCCTCTCCTGCACAAGCCTCCTTACAGTATCTGTGACGGCCATGGACAGCTGGTTGTCATCGAGAAACCGCTGGAACGATGCCAGCGCCGTGCGCCGTGTTCGAGCCGCGCTGTCCGATGTAAGCGTTCCGGACATCAGTGCCAATTCGAATATGCCAGTTTAGGGAGGACTCCACGCCCTGTTGAGAGGTCCGAATCTTTACTGTTGCCTTGTACGAGAAAAACATCTTAATTTTACTATAGATATCTTGCAACGAATCGCGAGTTCGGACCTGATTGGTCCGAGTTGGTCCTAATCGTTAAGTTCGCATCATCTATACAACCGCAACCCTTGTAGAGGTACAATTGGTTGAAATTTAAACGTATTATCGTTTGATTGGTAAAACCCACTCGCACTGGACAGTCCTCAATTGCTTACAAAAGACGCCGTCCGAGCTATTATCATTCTCTGCCCGAACAATAAATGTGTCGAAAATGTCGACATTGATTTCCGTTTTTGACAGTCAAATGTGCAGTTGTGCGGTTTCTAGCATGAGGAGCGCAGACAACAGCTCTTCCACCAGAAGAGTGAGCGAGCGAGCGAGCGAGCGAGCGGAAGGAAGGAAGGAAGGAAGCCCCGCGCGCAGCAGCAGCGAGCAACGAGAGCGTCGACGCAGGACTCCAGTCGGCTCGCTCGTCGCGTTTCGCCCCTCCCCTCACGCTCCCTCTGGCTTTTGGCTTCTCTCGTAGCGAGCGCGATAACGGAGACTTGGTCGCTCTCTCCCGTCGCATTGCAGGAAGCGCGCGCGTGGTGAACGCGGGTGGGGTTGTGTCAGGCGAACCTCGCAGCGGCAGTTGGACATGGAGAACGGACTCGATGGTGACGCGTCATCAGTGCGCGTGGCCGTGCGCATCCGTCCGCTGATCGGGCGCGAGAAGGTGGAGCGCTGCGACGAGTGCGTGTCGGTCGTCGAAGAGGAGTCGCAGATCGTGATGGGGAAGAACCGCTCGTTCACGTACGACTACGTGTTCGGCAAGTACGCGCAACAGGGCGACATCTGGCGGTGCGTGGATCCGCTCGTTAAGGCCAACTTCGATGGGTACAACTCGACCATCTTCGCGTACGGCCAGACGGGGTCCGGGAAAACGTTCACGATGGGCAGCGGGAGCTCGGTGCATATCCCGCCAGAGGAGTACGGGATCATCCCGCGCGTGATCATGTACATGTTCGATATGATCGAGAGCAAGACGCTCGAGAACCCGCTCTTCAAGGCGGAGCTGCGCATCCGATTCCTCGAGATCTACGGCGAAGAAATCCGCGACCTGCTCGTGACGTTGAGCGATTCGAGCGGCGAAAGCAAAGTCGCTCTTCGCGAAACCGAGGGGGGCGAAGTGCTGGTCACCGGCGCGACGGAAGAAGTGGTACGCGATGCCGACGACTGCCTGCGTTTGCTCGAGCGCGGCACGCTCTGCCGAACGACGGGAAGCACCCTCATGAATGCGCACTCCAGTCGCTCGCACGCCATTTTCACGGTGTCGATGGTGCAGCATATCCCGATCGGAGACGGATCTGCTGCGACTGGTGCGGAAGGCGAAGCCGTCGGCGAGGGGGAGTTTGAAACGCGTAGCTGCTACTTCAATTTCGTCGATCTCGCTGGTTCCGAGCGTCAGAAGCGAACCCAAGCCGAGGGGAAGCGCTTGAAAGAAGGCATTGACATCAACAAGGGTCTGCTGGCGCTCGGCAATGTCATCAGTGCTCTTGGAGACGACAAGAAACGCGGGAAAGTGCACGTCCCGTACCGTGATTCCAAGCTCACGCGTATGCTACAGGACTCGCTTGGTGGCAATAGCAGGACGTTGATGCTCACGTGCGTGAGCCCAGCGGATGTCAACTTTGAAGAGACGCTGAACGCGCTGAAGTATGCGAACCGCGCGAGAAATATCCAGAATAAAGCTGTTGTGAACCGAGACGAAGCGTCTGCGATGACGCTTGAGCTGCGTCGGCAAGTGCAAATGCTCCAGGCTGAAGTTCATCGACTGCGGAATCCTGGACTTTCGGACAGCGAGCTCAAGTTCTCCACGGTTGGAACGAATCTCATTGGTATGCAAATGGACTTCGATTCGTACTCGAATCTTCGTTCGCGGGCAGAGACCGCTGAAAATGAGGTAGCGAGACTCACGTCAGAGCTGAAGCGAGGCAAAACCCAGATGGATCATATGAAGGAAGAGATGATCGCGGCGCAAGCGGAGCGTGATTACCTGCGCTTGTGTTTGGATGAGAGTGGGGACGCTGCAGCTGCCACTCCTGAAGAGCGAGAAGCCAAATCCAACGTTCTCAAAGAGAATCTACGAACAATTCACGAGCTCCAAGAGAAGCTGCGCTCCGTAGAGCGTGAACGTGATCGAGCTGTCATGAGTTACAACGAGTCTGGGTTGTTGGGAGGCGCAGCCAGTGCGTTGTCGACACCTTTTGCTGTTCCTTCGTTTATTGAGTCTGATCTCAAGTCGGGAAGTGAGTTGATTGAGAAGGCAGAGAAGGAAATTGAAATGGAAAGTGCTCGTTTGAAGAAGCTAAAGGGGGAAGAAAGTGGCGATGACGTCGATGTTGGCAGCGATGGCGATGTGGAAAGTTCCGAAGAAGGGATGGGAGTCGAAGCGTCTCAAGAAGAAGCCGATCGCCAGCGGGTGTTTCAACGCCGTCAGCAGCATTTGGGCGAATCGGTCCAGGACTTGGCGCACGATATTTCGTTGAAGGAGCAGCTCGTTCAAAATATTCGTCAAGCTCAAGAAAACTATGAGAAGATGAAGAACTTTTACGAGCAGAAAATGGCTCAAATGGCGGGAGACGTTCGAACGGCCCAAATGGATCGAGACAAACTCATTGAAGAAATCCAGCAGATTGAGACGAAGATTCGAGAAGGCGACCATTCTGGCGGTGGTGCGCGTCTTGACAGGCTGTCTAAGGATCTGAAGACGAAAGAAGAGGAGCTGTCAGCGCTTCGCAAGAAACAAACCGAGATGAACCGCTTTGTGAACCAGAAGAAGAAAAACGAGATGCAGCTTCGCGTGCTGACTGCTGAAATCAGCAACATGAAGCGCCAAAAGGTGGATCTGGTCAAGAAAATGCAAGAAGAGCGCAAGCGATACGAAGACGAAGCGAAGCAACGGCAGAAGGAGATCTTGAGCTTGAAGCGAACGCAGGCTCGCGATAAACAGCAGATTCAGCGATTGGGCACTCAGAAGGATGCCCAAGAACGGGTGCTGAAGAGAAAGATGGAGGAGATCACGGCTGCGAAACTGAAACTGAAGCATCAGCAGCAGTTGCAGGCCCAAGCAAAGAGAATGAACTCGGCCCATGGTCGCAACCGAAACGCGCCACCAAGTCGTGCTGATCGGGATGCGAATTGGTTGTCGGAGGAAGTGAAAAAACGAGCGGAGGAGCAGCAAAAGCTGGAGCAGTTCCATAGAGAGCGAGAGGCAGTGGCGAAAGAGTTAGAAAAGTTGTACGCAGAACGAGACAGAGTGGAAAACCAGCTGCGCAACTCGATTTCATCTCAAAGCAACATTCGCGACGTCCTGATTTCTCCGATGAAGACTTCTCCTTTGAACCGACGACTGAGCGGCCGAATGGAGCAGCAGCTCACCCCCGAAGAAGAGCAGTTGATTTATGATTTGGAAGAGCGGATCGAATCGTGCCACGCCCAGCTCGAGTACAAGGAAGAGAAAATATCTGAAATCGCCGAGGATGGTCAAAACGCTGATGGGGGAGCGCTCGTGAAGATCGAAAGCACGCAATCTCTTCCGGAAGCACGAACGCTTTTGAAAATGCTGTTTGGAATGGCGGTTGACGTCAAAAAGCAGGACCAGAGGAAAGAGCAAGAGATCGAAAAACTTCATGTTGAAATGTCGGACATGGCGAGACTGCTCGAGCAGGAGCGCAGTCGAACGCAACAAATCAAGCAAAGCTACGAAGAGTCATTGCACAAGGTCGTCCAAGGAGGACTGGAGACCAGTTCGTCTCCTGGACGAGAGTCGTCTCTTGATGATCGCAGTCGCATTCTTCTGTCGGTTTCTGAGGAACGCAATTCGGTCTTGCGCAAGAAGTGCGATGAACTCGAGAGCGCTACGCGTGAAGCCGATGAGGAGAACCAGAAGCTTCAAAAGAGGTTGATGAGGGAGCAAAGTGTTCTCACTGAGAGCCAGGAGCATATCGCGTACCTGGAAGAGCAATTAACCAAGCTTAGAGCAGCTGGAGACCGATCCCGTTCGAGCGCGAAAGGGCAGGAACCACGGAGTGGACCAGCGCCTGTCAGTGCTCGCCCCGTGGCAAGTGCAACTCCGGGGCGCGCGTCTGGTCCTGTGTCCTGGGCAAATGAGTTCGACGACGACGATAATGAAGAAATGACGGGCGATGACGAAGGCGGAATGAATTATGACGAAGATGTCGACATGAAAGAAGGCGACGGTGATGTTCGTGGTACGTCGATAGGGTCAAGAGAAATCAAGCCGCCGGTGTCACTGAAGGACCGACGTGAATTCCGAGTTGAGCTGGACGATATGGGCGACAACCTGGATTCTATCTCTCTGTCGGAACGGAAGCGACGCGACCAGATCACTAGCCGACGAAGGGATGTCGAGTCCGACGATGGCGGAGACTACCAAGCATCTTACAAGGAGGATTCGCCAACGCTCGGGAGCGATGACTCGTCGTCGACCACGACGTCGTCGTCTTCCATCTTTGTTCGTCTGTCCAACCCGAGCAACTTCACTGGTATCCACAAGAACCGTGTTCGAGAAAGCGTGACGAAGCGCGAGGTTTTGCAGTCGCGCTCGGATCGCAACCGAACCCGGAGAATGCGTGATCGAGGTGGCGCCGGGTCGGTGACTCGACCGCCGAGATCCGGGACGCCAACCTCTGGCGGCGGCGCGTTTGGGTTTAAGGCTCCGTCGAAGAAGGCGAGTCCGGTGTGGGAAGTCTTGGCGAACATCAAGCGAGAAAACGAGACGGCGGAGCAGTCCGTGGGCACGCCTGCCTTGCGCCAACCGAGTTCGTACGGTCTTGAGCGCTACCGTGACGGGTCCGGCGAGAGTGCGGATGCGAGTGCAGGAGCGGGTGTGATGCCATCTCCTGCGCCGCAAGGCGACGTGTACTCGAGACTCGCGGGTCAGTACACTGCGTCAGCGCAAAGCAAACGCCAAACCGCCCCCGTGACCAGACGCCAAAAGTCCGAAGACGGCAGCCGATCGCCTTCGGAAAAGCAAACGTTTCGTCGCATCGCGTCGGACGACGATGTGGCCTCGTACTACACCGAGCAGAATGCAGGGGACGGCAGCCGCGGGGCGAACGATGATCACGAGTCCGGAAACTACGACCCGCTTCTCGGCGGATCGAGCCTCGTGGCTCAGGTGCACGACGACTACCGCGAGCGCCTGAACAATCGCACCAGCAGCCAGAGCAAGATCCCAACGTCGTCGTCTGGCCGCTTTTAAGAAAACGCTGCACATACACCCCCGCGCAGAGACGCTGAAAATACGCCCCCGTCTTGGACTGTTTTGCCTTTTCACCAAAGAATCCTAGGAACCCGCAAAAAACAAACAAAAAAAAGTTATCAATTGAAGCCTGTAGCGAAAAGTGAACGAAATTCATCAGCAGCAGAGAAAAAACATCAAACACACGTAAAAACGCATCAAGAAAGAAAGGAAAAGACGAAGACGAGGCATCTTCATTCACATTCAGGAAACATGCAGGCAACTCCAACACGCAAACCGTAGCCTCGCTTCGCGCTCACGCCTGCCCGAGCCCCTGCGCTTTGATGGCGAGGTACTCTTGGTACGAGAGCTTGTGCTTGGACGACCGGTAGCGCGTCACTTTGAGCTTCTCGAGCATCGCCGGCGACACGCTGCGCCGGAAGCCCGCCTTCTTCATGAGCGACGTCACGGCCTCGAGGTGGGTCCAGCCCTGCTCGCTCGCGACGTCTGGCAGGTACGTCGCGCTGTAGTAGTTGCCGCTCGCATCCTCAAACTCGATGATGATGCCGTGGATGCCAATCTGAATCACAGCAACATGTCAGTCGTCTCGCAAGTGCGCGCCGTTATGCATGCTGCTGACCTCCCAGTCCTCGTAGTGCTCGGCATCCTCGTAGTCTATGAGCAGCGACACGGAGCAGTGCAAGCGGTGGAGCTCCTGCGGGTGGATCGGGTCGAAGCGGCGGTCCTTGAGCGCGCTCTTGAACGTGAAGTCGCGCAGGTTCTCCAGCCGCGTGGGCGCGAGCGTGCCGATGCAGCCGCGCAGGTCCGTGCCGTGCTGCCGCTCGATCTCCCACGTCACAAACAGTGGGCTGCGGCGCACACATGAACGAAAAAAGAAGCAGCAATCGTCAGTCACGCGCACACCAGGTCGTCGCCGTGCGCCTTCTACAGTGATCAGCGCGGCAGAGCGACGCACAACTGCTCGTCGACGTCGAAGGTCGGTGCGGGTTCGGCGCCGCCGTCGAAGTGCGCGTGCAGCGTGTCGAAGCAGTAGACGACCATCGCCGCGCTCGCCATCGTGTCGCCCGCGCTCTGGAAGAAGAATGAGGCACAACCCAGATGGCGCCGCTGCGGACGAAGAGGTCCCTGCGTTTAGTGTCCTTGAGGTCAGTACAGACATGATGATGAGCAATAAATTGGACCGTGCGCTCTTTCACGCAGTGCAAATGGTTTGTATTGAGAGGGACCAAACGGGATCTCGCTACCCGCAACCCTTTCTTTCCATGTTGAAGTGGTCTGATGTGTGAACATTCATTTCATTTTTCCTTTTCCTCCGCTTCTCGAGCCCCCAAAGCGCGGCCACAACTCATCAGCAATTCTGTTTACTGCAAACGAAAGAAACAATAGCAAAGCAACCTCAGTCCTTCCGGAACAGGCTGTCGAGCAGGTCCATGAAGCCGCCGGCCGTCTCCCCCGCCACAGCGTCCTCCACGTCAACGTCGTCGAACGCGTCGCTGCTGTAGGAGTCGCGGCCGCCACCGTAGATGCTTCCCTCGGACGTGCTCCACTCGCTGCTCTCGCGGCTTGCTCCAGTATCATCGCCAGCGCCAGCCGTGCCACCTGCTGCATCGCTGTTGCCATCGTTGCCACCTTCGCCACCACCGCCGCCCATCATGAAGGGAAACATCATGCTGCCTCCACCTGCGCGTGGAATGCGCGACGCCATTTCGCCCACGACACGGTCGAACGGGAGACTTTGCAGGTACACTTTGCCCGGACCCGTCAGCGTAGTCACGAAGAGCCCTTCACCGCCGAACAAGACGTTCTTGACTCCTTTCATCATCGTGATGTCGTAGTGCACGCTGGGCTCAAACGCGACGAGACACCCGCTGGAGATGCGCAGCACCTCACCAGGCTGCAAGTCTCGTTCAATTAGTGCGCCCGACGCACGTACGAGGGCGTCGCCGCTGCCGGTCAACCGCTGCAGAATGAAGCCTTCGCCACCAAAGAACCCCACTCCAAACTTCTTGGCGAATTCCTACACGCGCGCAGCCAAGCGCAAGTTAGCGCAACTCTACAAGACAAGTGACTTCCCAAACCAAGTGCAACACTCGTTACCATTTCGATATTCACGGTGTCGGAGCCGCACAGGAACGCTCCCTTTTGGCAAATGATCGACTCGCCGATGAAATCGCTGAGTCGCAGCCGCACAATCTTGCTCGGGAAGCTCGTGCCGAGGGCGACGTGGCCCTTGTGCGCACCGCGATAGATGAACTTGGAGACAAAGAAGTTCTCGCCAGTCATCAGTCTGCACATCCAGGCAGACAAAGCAACAATGCATTCGGCACTTGCAATAGTTGAAGTGACAAATGCAAACAAAAGGAGTCGTCGTACCGCTTCACGCCTTGTTGAAAGCCGCCCGCAGTCGTGGTCTCCATTTCCACACCCTCCGTCATGTAAATCATCGCGCCAGTCTCTGCTCGCAAGCACTGCTGCGGCTCCAGTTCGATCTGCAACATTCAAAATTACATAAGATCAGCTCCTTTGCCAATAGCCAAATGGTTGCACACGATGCTGCATGGACTGACTTACGTGAATGACTTGGGACTCATGGCCCTCAATCGACATTGCTTTGTCAAAGTCAATGGGGACGAAATGCTCTTGCTCCGTGAGTTCGGTATGCGGAATTGCAGGCGGATCGTTGGCTTTGGCAAGTTCTTCTCGCGCGCGCTTGTCCGCCTTTTCGTCGCGCACATTCATTTTTTCCAGCGGCTGCATCGGCGTGAAGCCCGGAATCTCCCGCACGGTTTTCCGGAGCTCGGCATTGTAATACACGATGCTTCCTGCACAAACAACGCGCACAAGTGCATATCCTCAGTGTCTGCCGCAACACACGGAGTTTTTGCCAGTGGAGAGCGACTGCATGCGCACCGTTCTTCCGCTTGATCATCTCCCACCCGTCGGGCAGGCTGTCTGTCGTCGCGAACAACCGCACGCGCTGGCTGTTGCCATTGAAGTTGCGCAGCAGTGCGTCACGAGCGTACGCAGCGGATGATGGGCGACTGGGCGCCGCGCGTATTGCCGTCGCTGCTGCTGCGCGGACGCAACCGCGTCGCGCGAGCGCCATCTTCTCACCACGCACCATTCCTGTCGTTGTGCTTGTCACTGACACTTTGCGGACGGACACCATCATTCCGCGCGAAAGAGCTATACGTCCATGCACGTGCGTGGCGAGAGCGGTCCTGTATTTAGAGCAAATGGCCATTGGGACATGGCGACATGCAAATCACTGGCCGCAGTTCAATGAGGAGCTTCGGCGGTGGGTGCGGTGCGCGTGTTGTGCTCCTGCAAAGCCATAGAGAGCGCTCGCTTGAGCTGTGCACTGTCGGCATGCGCGTTGGCTGCTTTGTTGCCCTTTTGCCATGGAAAGGAAAGGCCGCGTGCTGCTCTAAGCCACGTCCGCAATCGCACGACGCAGCGCTCTGTGCTGTCGCACTCGCGCCACACTTTCCGCAAGAGCGAGCGATTACACGTAGCTGCGCAAAGAGCTGCACGCTGAACAGGAGCAGTGTTCGTCAAACACTCCGCAAGAAGTTGCACTTGAAGCGCATTCACTCCCACTTCGAGCCCCAACCGCTTTCGATGCATCTGCAGCAACCAGACGCGTCCTCATCCCCAGCACACCCTCTACATAAATAGCAGTGCGCTGCTGCCACCGCCGCCTATGCTGTCCCACATCCATGCGTGCGATCCTGCAGCCGCGCTGCGCAACGCGGCGCATGCAGGCGTGTGGCTATTTCGAGCCCCGTTTCCCACTTGGCTTCAGTATGGTCGTCCGTTGCGCGCGCTTTTTTATTTTATTTTGCAAGCGTGCACAACGGTTTTCTTTCCTTGGTGTTGAAGCGCGGCATAACTTCTTGAAAAACCTTCTTTTTTTTAGCGCAAACCAGCACTGCTGCGCAATAAAAATAAAACCACTGTGGAAAGTTACGGGTAGCCGGAAGATTGCTTGCCTGTTTCAATCGAAAACTATGGCGAATCTATTCTCAACTGCTGCAGTTTCAAAAATTCAAAACCTGTGCACACCACGTTGTCGCTGGCTTTTTTATCCCAGTAAAAAAAAAGTATCCCCCTCCCGCTCCAGCCATTTACCCCTCCGATTTTACTGGTTTAACGTATGGGTAACCGCGGTGCCATCGCGCCTTCCATCCTCAGCCAATCAGAGAGCGCGAAACGCCCTCCCTTTCTCTTTGCATCGAGCCATCCCTCCATTCTCCATCCCCTAGCCCAGCCCCCTCTGTGGAAGAAAAGAAAAATATAAAAATGGCGGGAATCATTCTCTATGCGGTTGGCTCAGAACCTTACGGAGTGATGGTCGACTGCAACTTTTCTTGTCTGCGCTGCGCGCGAAACGAATAGATTCCTTTCAGGAAGTAAACTATCCACGACCGTAAAAAAACAGACGCAGCTATTTTTGAAACCAAAAGCAAAACGAGCGGCCCTTCCTTTCTTCCTTCTGGAGGAGGGGCGGGGCAGGAAGCAGCGAGGAAAAAAACCTCCTGCGGAAAGTTTCATTCGTCAAAAGACCAAATTCCAGTCAAAGCCCGCGTCAGCCAGCCACCGAGCCGCCACCGCAGGAGAAGCACCCGAGTTCATTCGCAGCGAAACAGGTAAGCGCCGTGCTCTGCGTGCGTGGGTGCGTGGGTATGCGAACGCGCGCTTCCCCCTTCCGCTTGGATCGGCTGGGTGACGTTGCGCTGTTGTCGATGCGCGCGCCATCCACGTACCATCTGCTGCTTGTTCCCCTCCATCCCCATAGTATGTTATTATGGATGGCTAATCGAAGCGTGCTGCTGTTGCTTTTCTCTCTCTTTTTTTTTTATAGACAGACACAATGAGAGAATTAGTTCACATCCAAGGTGGCCAGTGCGGTAACCAAATTGGTGCCAAGTTTTGGGAAGTGATTTCAGATGAACACGGTGTGGACCCGACGGGTAGCTACCACGGTGACTCCGACCTGCAGTTGGAGCGTATCAACGTGTACTACAACGAAGCTACGGGTGGTCGTTACGTGCCTCGTGCGATCTTGATGGATTTGGAGCCAGGCACCATGGACTCGGTCCGCGCCGGTCCATTCGGCCAGCTTTTCCGCCCAGATAACTTTGTCTTCGGCCAAACCGGTGCTGGTAACAACTGGGCCAAGGGTCACTACACGGAAGGTGCTGAATTGATCGACTCGGTGTTGGATGTGGTCCGTAAGGAAGCTGAGAGCTGTGACTGCCTGCAAGGTTTCCAGATCACCCACTCCCTCGGAGGTGGTACCGGTTCTGGTATGGGTACGCTTTTGATCTCGAAGATCCGTGAAGAATACCCAGATCGTATCATGTGCACGTACTCGGTGTGCCCATCGCCAAAGGTGTCGGATACCGTCGTCGAGCCATACAACGCCACGCTGTCGGTCCACCAGTTGGTCGAAAACGCTGATGAAGTGATGTGCTTGGATAACGAGGCTCTGTACGATATCTGCTTCCGTACCCTGAAGTTGACGACCCCAACGTACGGTGACTTGAACCACTTGGTGTGTGCCGCCATGTCTGGTATCACGACGTGCCTGCGTTTCCCAGGTCAATTGAACTCGGACTTGCGCAAGCTCGCGGTGAACTTGATCCCGTTCCCACGTCTCCACTTCTTCATGATTGGTTTCGCGCCATTGACCTCCCGTGGTTCGCAGCAATACCGTGCTCTGACCGTGCCAGAGTTGACCCAGCAGCAATTCGACGCGAAGAACATGATGTGCGCCGCCGATCCTCGCCACGGTCGTTATTTAACTGCTGCGTGTATGTTCCGTGGCCGCATGAGCACCAAGGAGGTCGATGAGCAAATGCTCAACGTGCAGAACAAGAACTCATCATACTTCGTTGAGTGGATTCCGAACAACATCAAGGCGAGTGTGTGTGATATCCCACCAAAGGGTCTGAAGATGAGTACCACCTTCGTTGGTAACTCGACTGCGATTCAGGAGATGTTCAAGCGTGTGTCGGAGCAGTTCACGGCCATGTTCCGTCGTAAGGCTTTCTTGCACTGGTACACGGGTGAAGGTATGGATGAGATGGAGTTCACGGAAGCCGAGTCGAACATGAACGATTTGGTTTCGGAATACCAGCAGTACCAGGACGCGACAGCAGAAGAGGAAGGTGAATTCGACGAAGACGAAGAAATGGACGAAATGATGTAGACGCCGCGGGCGATATAGCGACTCCTTTGCAGCAGCGATTGTGGCGGCGTCGAGTATATTCTCCAAGTACCATACAGAACGCGTAGTGGACTCTTCGTATTCAACTATTACTCCAATATTAGCGAGGTAGCTTCACTGCGAGCGGGCGAGCAGTCGCTTCCGTTCTGCTCCTACTGGAAGAGAGAGATTTCTAAGTTTTTTTTTATCCTTTTGACGATATTTACCCAATAAATACAACATATGCATGGCTTGCATCTCGCCCTTTTGATCGCGGGTCGTCTTCCTATTGGCTGTAAGTACGCTTTAATCAGCCCAACCATGATCATGATCATGGGTTCAGAGCTCTCTGATTGGCTCTTTTGCGATCTATTTCTGACGATCGCCAGCCACATGGCTTCACTCCCAAGTCTTATGCTCTGATGATGCGGAGGACTCGCGGCCACTGCGCTCAGCGGCGCTTTCGCGACTGAACGCCACAGCGCCCGGAATGACCATCGCCAGTGTGGGAGGCGCCGCGCGCCACGAGAGCAACAACGACACTGCGGAGCCAGGAACCCACGCGCGCGCAGCTCCGCTGGAGGATGCGAGCGACGACCCTGATGGACAGCCAAGTGAACTCGGCAGCACGCATTACCTCGTGTCGCTCCGCCTGCACCAGATCGCCCACCAGCGGATCCAGTACCCTGCGTTCCGCGAGTCCTTCTTCTACGACGAGGCCGTCAACCCTGTGCTCAAGAGGGACGGCTGGGAGCCCGACGCGATGTCAACCGTCCGCGGGTCCCACAAGCTCTGGAGCTCGAACGGCCGCAGCATCAGCTCGCGCCTGCCCAAGACCGCTACGACGCCCGGTTCGGCGTTCCGCGACGAGTGCTTCAGTCCCGATCGTCTCTACAGCTCCAGCAAAAGCTTTTTGGGCTACGAAGTGACGCGTGAGATGCGAGCAATCTTATATATGTCTTGACCAAGGAGCAGCAAGCTAACGAGTGGTTTGAGCTTGTCTCGTAGGCTCTCTGCGCGGCTCCAGTCTGTGCAGCACGACGAAGCGGTTTGGCGCGGTGCGTGGTGCTTTCTAAGGCCCGCCGTTCTTTTATTCGAACGTGTGCATTAATCATTATTCATTCGCTCGTTCGAAATGCCGCACAACTGGTACCAAAAAACGACTACCCCCGATAGTGTCGGCCCGGGGTCCTACAACGTGCTCGCGCGCAATCGGCCCGTTCTCCACGTCCCTAGCACAGAGGCCAATGTTCGGCGCCAGCTCTTCGTATTTGGGCTCGCTCACCATCAGAGGTGCTCACGTCGCGTTTGTTGTCCTACGCCTAGGATCTAAAGCACAATGAGCGGCTGCGCGAGTGGGGGAATGCGCCGGCGGATCCGCGGTCGATGGACAGCGCCGACGAGTGGAAGCTCACGTCTGAGAAGCCATCGCCGACGACGTACTCGTTCCGGAAAGCGCCAAGCGCGACCTGGATCGAGCAGGTCGAGCAGCGCCAGCGCCGCTTCAACCCTGAGGCTCGCGCGCCTCTGAGTACGTTGAAGTCTTTGGCCGAAGAGCGACTTCCAAACTACCTCCAGGGCGTACGCAACCCCGTGCGCACGAAGCACACAGTTCTCATGGCACTAGTAGGCGGCAGCGGAGGGTAACAGCGATCTATGTGTGTTGTCCATTGTCTGTGGCCTCTATTTACTTTGGTTACCCCTTAGAAATGCTTCCAAGTCATAATACACCACCATATATTTATGCCTCGCGAAGTCTCATACCAATTCGATTTCAAGCGAGAGGATGGTGATAAGGAACGGTGCAGGCTCAACGCGCCCGACTCGTTGGCTACGACGAATTCGTTGAGAAGCACCTTTGAAAGTTTCGCAGCAGGTTAAGCACATTCAGGTCAAAAATGACAGCCACTATAGCGTTTCCCAATGATATCGACAAAGGACCGCGACTTACTGAGCGTGTCGGCCGCGCAGCCTCCAGCTGCTTGGACAGAGGCGAATTCTCGGGCAGTTGCAGGCAATTGCGTAGCTGCGCCAACGCGACCGTGTTGAGCGCTGGGCGCGTCTGCAGGTACTGCGCGACCACGCGGTCCTTGACGGAGTGGTGGTCCTTGGCGATGTAGAACGTGCGCATGACCTCGTTCTCGCTGATCTGGACGCGACCGACGCGCTCCTCCAGCATGAACTCGGGGCATCCGCGAAGTTGCTGGTACGTGTCTTCCGAGATCTGGATCCGACCTGGAGTGCCGCGCGACTCCACCAGATTCGCAACGACCGTGTGGTGGCCACAGGTGAGGTACCGGGGCTTCTTGATGCCGACGACGCCACCGACAACCTTGCCCGTGTGCACGCCGATTCGCATCTGCAACGTGACGTTGGCCTCTTCGCAGAATCGCTCGATCTCGTGGAGCATCTCGATCGCGAACGCCGTGACCGCCGCTGCGTAGTTGCGCTCACTTTTGTGTGTCGGGAGCCCGCCGACGACGATGAACGCGTCTCCAACCGTGTCCATCTTGTAGATGCCAAACTGGCCCAAGTGCTTGTCGAACGACGAGTAGATCTTGTTGAGCAGGACGCAAATGTCGCCGGGCTTCAGACTCGACCCCAGTGTCGTGAAGCCCACCATGTCCGAGTACAGCAGCGTCACTTCGGCGAGCTCATCGACGACAGTGGACTGTGACATCAGCGCCTCAGCGTATTGCGGCGGTGGCAGCATGTTTGCCAGCAGGTCTTCGCACTTTTGCTCCTCGAGACGCAGCGTGCACTTGAGCAGGAAATCGCACCGCACGCCAACCTCGCGCTTGTACCCAAAGTGAGCCGCAATGCAGAACGTCGCGAAAAACAGCAGAAAGTTTTCGGTGAGTTGTGCCCACGTCTCGACGCCGCTCATGAGGCTGAGGATCAGGTACACGACGAACGTCCACGCATTCACGATGACCGAGTTCACAAAGCGCAACCGAATCGCGAGCCCAAAGATGACGGCGTGGAGGATGTTGAAATCGAGGTAGTTCCAATTCATTTCGTCGTCCACATCGCTCCCAGTGTGGTCCAGCGGAAGCAGGATCTGGAGATCGACCAGCAGCACAAAGAGCATCCCGCCGACGGCGCCGCACACTTCCTTCACCTTGTAGAACTCTGGGTATTTCTTGATCACGTACGCGAGCAGCGCCATCGCGACGAGCGCCACCGTGTTGATCGCGTACTTGATATTCCCGTTCGTCGTTGTCTCTTTCTGGTTGTACACCTGGGTCGCAAGCGCCAGCAGCAGCACGAGTGCAATGGTCTGCACCGACGTAAGGAACTGGGGTGTGCTGTCGCGATCCAGGTTTTTCCGGAACACAGTCTCCATCTCCATCGCGGTGCCAGTGATGTCTTTGATGTCGCCCATGGCCGCAGATGCTGGCACGACGCCGTCACGTCTTACAAGTTTCCGCCGCGCCTTGGGCTGAAAGCACAGCGTGCCTCGGCTGATCTCGATCGCGTTCATGTAGCCGATGTAGTCGTCGCTGCGGTGGTGGGGCGAGTACCCGACGACGTCAGACCGGATCGACTCTTCGATCGCGTCTTCAAACGAGACGCACACCTCGGTGATCTCGGTGCGCGGATACGCGTACTTGCCCTCGATCCAGTAGAGCTTCACCATGCCTTTGCCCTTGAGGTTCACCATGCCGCGCTCGAGGATCATGTAGTACCCGGACCGCGAGAGCAGCTGCCGCGTGCGCTCGCTGATTTGGATCTTCCCTGGCAGACACGCCGAGCAGACCCGCGACGAGGTGTTGACCGTATCGCCGAACAAATGGTAGCTGTACGTCTTGCTGCCGACGACGCCGGCGACGACGGGGCCCGAATGAATGCCGATCTGGAGCTGGATCTCCACGCCGTTGAAGCTCCAGCGCTCGGTCTCGCAGATGCGCATCATTGTTAGAGCCATGTCGGCGATCTTCTCGCAGTGGTACGGGTCGCGGTACGGTACGCCCACTGTGCACATGTACGCCTCGGCGATGGCTTCGACCTTGTAGACCCCGCGCGCGTCTGTGGCCTTGTCGAAGCAAAACACGATCCGGTTTATGAGTTTCACGAGATCGATCGCCGACGCGTGCTTCGACAGCACCTGGAAGTTGCTCACATAGCAGAACAGGATCGACACTTCCTCGTAGTACTCGGCCAGGTCGTTTGTGCGCTTTTGCTTGAGGTTCTCCTTGATATTGACCGGCAGCATCGTCTCGAGCAGGTCGTCACGCCGCTTTCGTTCTTCCGCGACGCTCAGACGCTCGACAAACTCCATGCGCACGTGGCGCTCTCCGTAGTACGACGAGAGCATGCAGAACCCGATCATGGCGAGACTCATGTTCGATTCCAGCTCTTGGAACGTGCAGTCCTTGCAGAACATGATGATGAAGAAGACTTTGATGCTCACGTGGCAGAGCGCACAGAGCGTCGCGGTCGTGAAGCGCATGCCGCTCGCGTTGAACACGATGAGGAAGTACATGAGCGACATCATGCACACGCTCTTTTGCGAGCAGAACAGCGTCGTGCGGAGCAAGTCGCTCTCGAACCAAAACTCGACGAGGTGGAAGAGCCTGGGCAGGATCAGGAGCACGCCGTGCAGAAAGTAGTGCACGAACACGACCTGGTCAAAGTATCGTTGGAACCACGGGAAGGACGACGCGCCGTAGAACCACCACGTGAGCGTGATGATCGCGACGAGCGACGCGAACAAGCTGTCGCGGTACGCGTGGCGGTGCGTGAGGTACTGGCCGAGGATCAGCGCGCTGTTCATGACAAACATGATCTGGTTGGCGATTCGCACTTTCTTGAGCACGTACAGATTGTAGTGCTTGCAAAAGATCTCGTCCAGGTTGGCGTCGCGGAACCGCAGCGGGAACATCTGCATCTCGGCGCGCTTGGACGGCGTGCGCGTCGAGCCGTCGGCTTCGTTGATGGGCGACGGGTGCACTTTGGTTCCGTAGAACGGCGCCTGGATCGTGCGGCGGTGGCTGTTGACAAACTGACCCGGCTGCTGCACGATCGTGCTCGGCGGCAGGATGTCGTGCGCTGGGAACACGAAGCTGCGGTGCTGCAGACTGCTGCGCCGGTCGTTGCTGCTACTCCCGGACGACGACACGGAGCGAGTTGTTCGCCCGGCGCGGACGGATGTGTCTTGGGCCGGCTCAACCGGCACTGGGGTCGTTGCGGTCGCTGGCCGAGACGCAGTGCCTTCATCTTGCATTGTCCTGCGGCGCTTCGAGCTCTTGGTCTCTGGGTCGAGCAGCAAAGTCGCACTCAGCTGTCCGACTGCGTCCACGTGACGCTAGATCCGATGGAGATACTGGGCGCCCGAGAGAGCGGTGAGCAGCGGTCTTGTGGCGCTCTATGCGCGAGGCCTCTTCCTGAACGCGGCTTCAGAGCTCCGAGTTCTTCTCCATCTCGCGGCGCCTGAGCCGCTTTATTTATCTATTGCGTGAGCGGCTCATTTGGTTGAATAGTGCCACGCCCACGCGCTCCAAATAGAACGGGCTATTTCCGCATCGCCGACACACAGAAACAGCTCACTGCACACACACTGCGTACCTCACGCAATGGCGACCGTCTCGCACTGTTGCGAGCAGCAGCAGCTCCTCCACGTGGAAGGCGGCAAGGAACAAGTCATTAGGACACGCAGAAATGCTTCCATTGTAAAACCCACACAGCTGCACACTCTAACCGAACGACAAGAGAGCAGCGGATGTGTGATCAATGCTCACGCCTTGGCGGCTGCAGGCTGCTTGGGGCGGGGCTTGGTTGGATTCCGCCCCGGAATCTGCGCACACGTGACAGTCATAGACATGACGTTAGCTTCGCCCATCCGTCAGCGAGTGAGCAGGCAGGTTTTCGTATCCTCACCACGACGTCGGGGTTGTTGGGGTCCTTGACCCACGTGATGGTGCTCACGTTGTACGACTCCTTGAAGAGCAGCAGGAACTCGCCGACGCGCTCGACCTTGCCGCCCCAGAGGTACATGCGGCCGTTCTTGAGCACGACCTGCGTCTGCGTCAGCTGCAGCACGTCGCCCAGGCGGATGTGCGCCGCGAGGCTCTTCTGCAGCACGAGGCTCACGCAGCCCGTGTCGTCGCCCACGAGCAGCGTCGCGTTGTTGCTCGCGTTGGCGTCGTCCTTGGCGTTCGACTCCATCACCACCACCTTGAAGCTGCACTCCTTGTCCGCCAGCGCCGGCGTCAGGTCCTTCACGCGCGCGAACGCCGCCGCCACCGTCTTCTTGCGCGCCGCCGCCATAACCGACTGATACGCTCGCTTGCTCGTCAGCGCGCTGTTCCCTTCACAACACAGCACATGCGTCGCAATTATTCAACTATTTTCAATTAATGTTTACAAAAAGGGAAAATAAAAATATAGGCCATCTGAAACATAAAATAAAAACTATGCCTTTCCAAACATAAATAAAAATTATGGGAATATAAAAAATATACACCAGGATAAATTAAAAGTAAAAAAATACACAAAAAGATTCAAAAGTAAAAAAATATACACAAAAAGATTCAAAAGTAAGAAAAATGTACAAAAAGATTGGGAAATAAAAAACAGACCAATCACGTATACTATACGACAAAATATACACATTATCCAAATATCATTAAGGGTAATTTATTAAAATGCCCATTAGTTTGACATGATTAGCTAAAAT
>JAADVP010000056.1:0-44965 GCA_023335675.1 Globisporangium solare | reverse complement strand
TAGCAACTGACCGAGTCCGAACAATTTGTGGACGTTTGTTTGCGTAGGTGAAGCGCGAACTGTTAAAAGAGCACGTCCGTACGTGGAAGCGCAACGGCATCAAGTCGCTGCGCTACACCTACGTGGACGCAGTGGCACTCAACGACTTTTGCACCAAGATCACGGTCGATCTGGGCTGCAACGACCACTGGTCTGACGCTCGCTCCTCTTTAGATGCTGGCGCGAGACCACTCCAGGACGATGGGAAGGAAGAGGACACAGAGCAGGCCAGTAGTGCCAGTGACCAAGGAATCGCATAGTACAGGCAGTAATTAACTACCATATACTTTCTTTATCAATGCGTATCGTAAAAAAAAGCTGATGCCTTTGCTGCAAAATGCGTAGGTACTTGTTTAAGTTAGTGCAAGTTGCCTGTTATTTTCGACACTTTCGACAAACGTCAAATTCTGCAATTTAAGCAAAGGGGCTTCTATTGCGAGAGCACTCAGTACTTCTGGTTTTCCTTTGTCGCCAGCCAACAGCATAGCGGCACTTTTGACTCCGTTGCTCAGATCTAGGACAAGACACGCGGGATGGCGAGCTCGTTCTTCGGCGCGTTGACGCAAGGCGCCAAGTTTGACACGAAGCGCTATCAGCAGCAGATCGGGCTCTTCAAGAAGCAGTACGGTGCGTGACTGCGGCTCGTGTGTTGTGCTCTTTGTGCCACGCGGCAACATGACCCTCATCTGTGCATTCCCCCCCCTTTTTTTTTTCGTAGACTCTGCGAAGAAGAACAGCAAGACGGTGAATGACAGTGCGCTGGACTTTTTCGGCTTTGATGCCGAAAAAGAGACGAAGCCCGTGGAGAAGAAGCTGAAGCAGCGCGACCGCAAGCTGAGCGTCGACATGGTGCCGAACTGGGCCGGCAACGAGGCCAAGGCGGCGAAAAAGAAAAGCGGGAGCAAGCAGAGCCGCAAGCGCAAGCTCAGCGAGGGCGCAATCGAAGAGCAGAAGCTCGAGGACGACGAGCGCAAGCAGGCGTCGATGCTGCTGGCGCCAAAGCTCGACAAGGCGCAAAAGCGCAAATTGAAAAAGCAGGCGCAGCGCAAGGCGCGTGCGGAATCCATCGGTGCGTCACTGTCACTGCATATGGTCGCAAAAACAAACTAAAAAGCTGAAAACCTGGGTGCATTTCTTGTTAATAGGGAGCGAAGTGTCCGAGTCGAGAGCTGACACCGAAGACGATAGCGAAAATGACGACGAAGACAACGACGTGGCGCTCTTCAAAGGAGGCAAAACCCACCAGGAAGCCGACGAAACCACGAAGAAGTCGGGCAAAAGCGCGCCAAAGGCAGCGAAAGAAAGGTGCCTTTTTTTTTCTCCGTGAGACTATTGCCCTTTGTTTCCGTGAATCGTTCTTGATCAACGTGTGTGTTTTTTTTTCATGGTGTGGCCTGCAGCGATGAGATTGCTCTCTTCCGTTGTCAGATGGACATTCGCGTGGAAGGAACAGCGGCGCCCGCGCCGATCGCTGAGTTTGACAAGATGCGGGTGAACGCGCAGCAGGAGAAGATGAAAGCGGTACTGCTCAAGAACATCGAGGCGTCCGAGTACAAGGAGCCGACGCCGATCCAGATGCAAGCAATCCCGAGCATGCTGCTCGGTCGTGACGTGCTCGCGACGGCGCCAACAGGCTCTGGCAAAACGGCCGCGTTCGCAATCCCGATGCTTGCGAACTTGGGAGCGCCCGCTCAGGAAGGTATTCGCTCGATCGTGCTGTCACCGACGAGAGAGCTCGCGGTGCAGATCCATACCGAGTTTACACGTCTCTGCAAGGGTCGCAAGTTCCACATCGTGCTGCTGTCGAAAGCCACGGCTGCCACAATTGCCGCTCAAATCAAGAGCAAGTGCACAGTGAACCACGACATCCTGATCGCGACGCCATTGCGCCTCGTTCACTTGATCCAGGAGACCAAGATTGACTTGTCGATGGTGGAGATGGTGTGCCTGGACGAAGCTGATCGGCTGTTTGACATGGGATTTGTCGAGCAAATCGATGAAATCTTTGCGGCGTGCACGCACCCGAAGATCCAGCGAGCGATGTTCAGTGCGACGATGCTGCAGGGCGTTGAAGAAATGGCGCAGTCTGTGCTGCGTGACCCGGTCAAGGTCTCAATCGGCGTGAAAAATACCGGCGCGACCACGATCGAGCAAAAACTCGTGTTTGTCGGCAAGGAAGAAGGTAAGATCGTGGCCATGAAGCAGCTCATCACGGAAGGGCTGCGCGTGCCAGCGCTTCTCTTTGTGCAGAACAAGGAGCGCGCGAACGAGTTATACCAGGAGCTGCTCTACGATGGCATCAATGTTGGCGCCGTGCATGCGGATCGCACGAAAGAGCAGCGTGATGAAGTGATTCGTCAATTCCGAACCGGCGCCGTGTGGGTGCTCATTTGTACCGATTTAATGAGTCGTGGTATGGATTTCAAGGCCGTGAACATGGTGATCAACTACGATTTCCCGCAGAGCGCGGTGAGTTACATCCATCGCATTGGTCGTACGGGTCGTGGCGGCCGACAGGGACTGGCGGTCACGTTTTTCACGGAGGACGACATGGTGTACCTTCGAACGATCGCCAACGTGATGAAATTGTCGGGCTGTGACGTGCCGGAGTGGATGCTGTCGCTCAAGAAAGCAAGGTACGACTAGGTGATCGTGTGCGTATTTGATTGTTGCTTGCTGATCTAATATGTGGCAAAAATCTGTCGTCTTGTGTTTTGCAGTATGAAAAAGCGCAAGGAGCTGCTCAAGGCGCCACCCCAGCGCCATCGTATCAATACGGTGTCTGGATATGATTTGCAAAAATCGAACCGGATCAAGCAGAGCAAGAGCAAAGGAGCGGCCAAGGAGCACAATGGAAACGATGGAGCAGGAGACGCTTCGTCCGCGAACGAAAAAGCGCAAAATGCGTTCTCGGCGCCGCCACGAAAGAAGCAGAAATTCCCTGAGCAAGGCGGCAAAAAGAAAAGCAACAAGAAGAGAAATGCGCAGTCAAGCGAATGAACCAATTCGTGACCAATCGTGGCCGGCCGCTTTTCATTGCTGTCGAGAAGCTCTCGGGAGCCAGCGAGCTCTTTTGGAATAAGGATTTCGTCCACATAAATAAATGTGGACAAAAAAAATTAGATAGATGATATTCAGACCATCTTTTTGGACTTCCCCATTCACGCACGGATCACTTCACTGGACTCACATGCACGAAAACGTCCACGGTCGCGAAGGTCTTGAAGTCATGTTTGGCTCGAGCGCCGTCCCACCCTTTCTTGGTGGCGCTACCTCGTTCTCGTCGGTCACGGACCCAACTCTCCACCGCCGAGAATGGCGCAGCACTTCGGCAAGAGACCCGCCCGCTCCAAGTCCACGACAGGTACGTGCGCCTTGTTCCGACCGGGATAAATCAAGGCATCCTTTTGCAAAACTTGACATTTGCTACTCTTGTAGATTCCCTCGCGCTATCGTGGCGCATTGCGATATGATCGATTGAGTGAAGACGCTCATGCCATTTGCTCATCTCTGCCACGGCATGCTCGGCATTCCACGTCAATGGTTCCAAACCCAGCAAGCAGTCCAAAAGAGCCGAGAAGCGACGATGAAAGCCCGAATGTCAAGATCAACCTGGAAGAGCTCAAGTGGTTTGTGCATCGGTGGCTTGACAAACACGGGAAAAACAGCCAGTTGAAGGAGTTCCGCGAAAAGATGACGCTCATGCGCCACTGGTTTGAGTCTCTCGACGCCGACGGCTCGGGGGAAGTCGGCCTGAACGAGCTCGAGGACCCGCTGGTCTCGGTTGGACTTGCGCGAAGCCGCGAAGATGTTCAGAAGCTGATTGGTGACGTCGACAAGGAAGGCAAAGGCGAAATCACCTTTGACCAGTTTCTCAACTTGATGTACCCGAAAAAGGTAAAGCGATCCCGTCAACGCGCACCGCTGCATCAACCAAAGACGCGAGTCATAGTCGACATACCGCACACAAATGCGACACAGTCGAAAGCTGGCTTGCTGAGACAGCCAACCACACCATTCTCGAGTCCGCGCGGACCGTTCTCTCCCCAGGCGGGAGTCATATCGAGCCCACGACGTGTAGTCTCGTGCCAAAGCAGTGCTCGCACCGAAAAACCGGAGCCAAAAGTGAATCCAGTCGTCAAGCTATTTGAGGATCTTCAGTCGGGAAAACTCGGAGACCTCGCCATTCCGTTTCCTGTGCTCATTACAGCGTATCGGCGACGGATGCCCCTCAACGCCCACATGGCGGACGACCCTACTGCTTGAAGGTGAGCTCACAAAATAAAAAAAAAACACCGTTCAGGGCAAGCTGACGAATTCTTGTATTCCTTTGCAGCCTCAGCACCTCGGTTTTGAATGCACTTGAGAGCTCGCGTCGAGAATTCGGGGCTGCCCAGCAGGAACACAACCATTCGCGCCGTTCCGACTCGATTGGAACCACAGCTACCCACGTCTTCCTTCGGCGGCGGTCTTCGACTTCTTCATCACCGCTTTCACCTAGCAAGCCCATGCCTGGCAACAGGAGGCAAAGCGTGGCCAAGGGGCAGCTTCAGCAGGACGACAAGGATAAACAAATGCAGCTTCCAACCTTAGGATGAGACTCAGTATTCGGCTGGAGAGGGAACCTGAAGCAGGCACCGCACACACAAGCAGTGAGCAAGAGAGGAGCTTCGAGTTCTTTTTCGCTGGCACACTATTTTTTCTTGGTTTGTTTTCTTCCTTGGTGCATTAGCTTCTCTGGATTGTCTTCAAGCGTCTCTTGACGGTCTTGCACCAAACATATACACGAATGGTTGATCCAGGCTATAAAATAATCAACTTTGTTTCATCATCACTATAACACAACCGACACGCTTTCAATTACCGCTTGTCTCTCTCCTGGCTATCTTGTTTGGGTTCGTCCAACCAACTATATCTTCAGCAGCTCACAGCTCTCAGCAAGTCTCGACCCGAGGCGCGATCAGCTTCAACCGATTTTCCCGCTCAAACCAGTTCATTCCCGCCGACGGCAATTGTTTCGGAGAAACAATGGGCAACCAATCGTTCTCAAAACTCCACGCTTTTCCCAAAAGGAAGCGGTATATGAATCCGCTTTGCACAACGGTTTTGCTCTCTTGATCAGAATTACTTTCATTATTTTGCATTGACTGTACTCATTGGTGGAGTCTTTGATGAACCACTTGTACCTTGCACCGGCTTCTGCATGGCGTTTTGTGTTGACTGTGGTGATTGGGAGTTCGGTCCTCGGTTTCCAGCTGCACTAGCTCCAGGACCTCCTGCTTTCGTTCGCTTGAACGCGGCGGCATTTGCTGCCGCTGCCATTTGTTGCTGGGATTGAGACAACGTACGCTTCACGCCTGCAACAGACGGATCTGCAGGATTTTTCAATGCTTCCCCTGCACCTGAGTTCACAGTACCACCAAGCGAAGATGCATCGACTTGAAGATCCGAGTCGCCCAAGAGAGCTGGCGGCAAATCCAAATTCAAAAAATCTGCAGATTCGGCACCAAGACCCGATCCCAGACTCATATCTGCACTCAAACGACCACCAACATTGCCTCCATTCATCGATCCTCGACGCTGAAGTTGACCATTCTGGGCTTGAGCTTGCGCTTGCTGCTGTTGCAAAAAGTTGGCATTCTGCTGACCACGTTGGTTCATTTGCTGCTTGTTCGCAGCATCCATTGGGTAACCCACGTTAGCACCCGGCTGCTGCATTTGCTGCTGTTGGCGCATGTTGTTTTGACGTTGCATTGCTTGATTCTGCTGGAATTGCTGCTGCTGCATAGAAGTTTGACGCTGCATTTGCGCTTGCTGCTGCGCTTGCTGCATTTGGAATTGCCGCCGTTGAAGCTGAGCCGCTTGGAATTGCTGCATTTGCTGAGGCGTAAACTGTTGCATTTGCTGAGGCGTAAACTGCTGGCGCATTTGAGGATTTTGCATCTGCATTTGAAGATGCTGCTGCTGCAAAAGCTGTTGCTGAGTCATGCGTCCACCAACATTGGGGTATTGCATGTTCCCAACGACATGCCCCTGAGGCGGCATTCCGGCTCCCATAACAGCAGGGTTTACACCCATGCCCGCGGGTACCCCAGCAACTCCCATCATACCCGCGCCATTCGGCATCGCTGCTGGAGCTCGGGGGTTTCCAGCCTTGTGCTGCGCGCGTGCTCCCATCGTCACGGCCAAGTGTTGCAAACGGGTCTTCAAGGACGAAAAGTCGCCGTACTCATCGCGATTTTTAGCTGTTCTATACAGAGAGTCTTCAAGTCGTCTTGCCATGTCCGGAAGTCGGCGAATCCATTCAGCTGGGGCGTCAGGTTTTCGCTGCTGCAACAAACTGACACTGTATCGCACAGCAAATAGAGTTAGAGTTAAGCCTTTCGTGAGAGCAGACATAGGTGCCGTCCACGTACATCTTGCCAATCATCTTCCGTCGCAACGGTAAATCGTTCTCCGACTGCCATGCAGTTTGAGACTCGGGACTTCCAGAGTTCGAGCCACCAGGCGTTCGCGTCTGTGGAGGCATCTGCCCTCTTTGCTGCGGTTGTTGCTGTTGCGGTTGCTGCTGACCTAATTGCATTGCGCGCATTCGAGTAGCGTCCATTCCTGGTTGCTGAGCTTGAGGTGGCATCATCATGTTCGGGTTCGGAGCACCGTATTGAGGGTACCCAGCAGTTCCTACTCTATTCATCTGCCCAGGACGTTGCTGCATGTAGTTCGCGCCTGGTCCACCCATCATCGCCTGGTTCGGAGCGCTTTGACTCATCGAGATACGCAAAACTTCCATTGGAGGCGGAATCAAATCTGGATGCTGCATCATCATCGCCTTCACTCGCACAAACTCTTCATCATAACTGGACGTTGGAGCTCGGTACTGCGGCTGCATGTATTGCCCGTTTACAGGAGGTTGCTGCTGGCCTGCAATCACTGGGTTCCCTTGAGCATTCATCTGGTACGCTTGACCAGCAAAATTTGGCTGGCCAGCGTGACCGGCCTGGTTCATCATCATCGCGTTCGGGTTTTGGTTTGGATACCGCTGCTGTTGTTGCTGCGCCATTGCTTGCTGTTGTTGTTGATGCTGTTGTTGAGCTGCGGTCACCGCAGGTCGTCCAGACGGAGAAGGAGCAGCCGAGCCCGACATGGAAGGTCCGTCAATATGAGGTCTTGCCGAGGATGCATTTGTAGACGCTGGAGTAGAGGTAGTCGACGTCGCAGTGCCAGTCGACGGTGCGCCAGCCGTCGACGTTCCAGAAGAAGTAGCATTTCTGGCGGCAGCGGACGTTGGGCCAGGCGACGCGGTTGGTTTCGTTCCCGCTGGAAACGAGGCCGACGAACGTTGGCCCGCAGAACCGCCAGCCGAGTTGTTATTTTGGTCCGACATTGAATATGAGGAGATCCCACTTGGATCGGACAACGAGGTGGAGTTGCTCGTGGCTGCTGATAATCCGGTCGTCGTACTGGTGTTCACCGTCGTCGTTCCCGGTCCATCGTTGCTTCCTGCTTTCCGTTGGTGCGCTGCACCAGCTCCTTGGTCTTTAGCACCAGCGTCTTCCGATTTCACATTGTTGCCTGTTGAGCTGTTGTTGGCGTCGCCGCTTTGGTCTGCACCACTGGACTCTAATTCCGAGCCAAAGTATGGGCTCGTGAGATCGTCGGCATTGCTGTTATTGCTGTTGTCGTTCCCAGGTTTCCGCGTGCCGGGGCTTGCCTTGGGCGAGTCACCAAAGCTGAAATCGTCGCCTCCACCCGGGAGCGCCGAGAATGGTTCGTCACCAAGGCTCGGAACGCCCGTCGGCGTCCCCAAGCTGAACGGGAGCCCATTGCCACCGCTGCCGTTCGGCGACGAGCCCAATGGGGTTGAGTTGCCACCCCACATGCCGAGGGATCCGAGGTCGAGCAGATCGCCTCCTGCGAAGTCAAACCCGAACGAATCCATGGCTGCCGTCGACGTCGTCAGCGTGTTGTTTAAATACCAAACTAGTAATTGAGCCTAACCACAAAATAGAGAATAAGGATAGCGCCGCCTGCACCACATATCCATGCAACACCACCACATCGATTAGTCAGCAGCATATTAAAAAGAAAACGAAGAAAAAGTGGCTTGGTTTCCTTTTCATGAACCCATCCACGCCAACCCTCCCCTCCCTGTCACACTTCCATACTACCATACAAAGATACACAGCATCTACCAGCCAAACGCGCTGCGCTCTCTCCACACAGCACGCAGGCCTCCATGCACGTATATATGCATGCCTCCATACGCATTTACACACACACACACAACATACACGCGCGCAAATCCGCGGTTTTGCGTCGTACCTGGTGGTCCGGAGGGTGCGGTGGGCGGGGACGGATGAACAGCTACAGCGGAGCCACTGGAAGAACCAACCGGCGAGGCGGATCCAGCAGTAGCAGCAGCGCGGCTCGGACTCGCACACACACACGCACTTTGCGTTCGCTCGCTTTCACAGAGTGCGGGCGCGCGCGCGCAGGAAGCAGCAGTGAGGCGCGGCGGAGGTTTTATTTAAACGGCCAAACTCAATACAAAAACGCGCCCCCCCCTCCTTCAAAAAGGCAGAGGCGATGTCGACGTACGAAAAAACCTCACATGGCGCGGTTGTTTTGAATCGCGCACAGCGGAGCAAGGTTTAATTTCAAAAAACCTCGACGGCCCGCCCCCTTTCCCTCCGCGCGCGCGCTAAGGTGGTAGCGGACGAGCGGGAAACACCTCATGTTCTTTCTCGAGGTTTTTTCTCCTGTCGGACACACGAGGTTTTTATATGTGTGTGTGTGGGGGCGCTCGAATTTCAAAAAATTCGCTCCAAGCGAGAAGACCGCGCAACAAATCTTTTTTGCAACCGCGGTACCAAAAGAGACAGTTGCAAATCCATTTGGAACAAACACATACAATCCACCGACGTCACATCGGGTTGCAAACATCATTTGTAACACGCGTCAGCGGCGCATTTTTTGTTTTTTCTTTGTTTCTAGACTGGCTTTTTTCTGATGTTGGTCGGCTCTGAAAAAAACCTGTGTTTCCTCGCGAGGTTTTTTCGTCGCGGCTGAACTTCGGTGGCGCGCTTGGCTTCATGAACGAACGCAGGACGGTGGGTGGGTGGATCTGCGCGGCAGCTGCTGTCTGCCTGCCTGCGATGTGCTTTGAGGCCATGTCTGCACAACGCAGCAGTGCCCACGTGCTGTTGTGCATCTATTTGCTTATGCCGGCGTCGCGCGCGCCTTCCTTGCGCGGACCTGAATGTGGAGCTCTTGGCGGCGCGAGTGTACCGTAAACACTGACTCGAATGCAGAAGGAAAGGAAAACCCGACGTGAAGGTGGCTGCGCGCTGCTGCTGACAGACGCGCGGAGCTGCCGGCGTTCACTGTGGAGAAAGATGGAGGAAAGGCGCGTGCCACCGCCGCCGTCGTGCAAACGCGACGCTTGCCTGTAGTCAATACGGTACTGCTGTCCAGCATTGCGCGCTCGGTTTGGTGCTTGGACGGATGTGGCCATTGACTAAACAATACTCGGAGCAAGATGCATTACGTCGCATTAGACACGCTCCGCAGGGTTGCGCGCGCGCTCATTGAACGCATTCATGGGTGCTATTTGGATCGTACCGCCCGCCCACGTCCTCTTGAATGGCTACTGAAGCCATCTGTGCAATGTTGCCCTCCGCTTTGCATGGAACGAGGTGTCACACCAGTGGCACTTTGCGACCGCGCGAGCCAGCTGGCGATTGCCCACGCCGACTGATTCTCTCTGCCGGGCCTGGGCGGTTGACAGGGTGACACGAGGGAGCACCTGTCCATCTCATAACAGTATTTGGTCCGCTGTGAATGAGCAAAATGACCCATTCACGCCGCAGCAGTTTCAAGAGCCCCTCCCGTCTACAACATGGAGGGTTGTTAAATAGAGTGCAGGTCGCATGTAACTTCTTCTATTAATAGCTGTTAAGCGCTACGACTTTGCACAGCAAACCGCAAAACATTCTGTACGACTGTACTGTAACACACATAAAAAGCCTACTTGCAGCCAGTGCCGCCGACGATGACGAGGCACTTGGTGCTCGCGAACATGGTCATGAGGTTCGTCATGACGGACCACTCGAGCGTGAACAGGTACGCGGCCGCGGCGAGCACGGCCGCGAGCTTGTTCTTGCCGCCGTTGCGCTTGAGCTCCTGCGTCTCGGCCTTCTGGCGCGGCAGCAGGAACACAAACACGCACGAAAACAGCTTGAAGCCGTACGAGATGAGGTACGCGTACGTCATTTGTGTGCGCACATACGTGTCGTCCTCGACGAGGTTGGCACGTGCGATGTCGAAGTGTGCGTCGACGTTTTTCGTGAGCACGGACGAGAACGGTGACGCCAGCGTTGCGGCAGTCGTGATGAGCCCGTACACGGACGCTTCGTTGCCCATGCCGATGATCTCCATCACCGCGTAGCTAGAAATGAGAGTGCCCATGCTCGTCGGAGCTTCTCCAGCAGCGGCACGCCCAACCAGAACCACTGGCTGCGGTATACGCTCCAGATCGTGAAAAACGTCGGGAACGCGTCGATCACGACGACGGTGATCTGCGTCACGACGAGCGTGCAACGCCAGCTCCACTGTAGACCGTACTTCTTGAGGATGTACAAAGAGATCGCAGAGCAGACACGGCCGAGAGCCAGTGAGGTGGAGCTGTTCAGGGGCTCGACCTTGGCCCAGGCACTCTTGATCGGATCGGATGCAGTCACGCCGAAGTTCAAGAACAGGTTGCGGCAGAAACGGAACACAATGATCTGGTGCACAACGCACTGCGAGAGCAGGTCGTAGAGGATCCAGAAATACTTGCGCGCCGATTGGTGCTGCGTCACCTTCTCCTCCGAGATGCAGAACCACGCCGCAAAGATGTTGATGAACGCGAACCCTGCGCAGATCGCCATTAACGCGCTGAAGCCCATGGACCCGGAGAACGAACCGCCGTACTCGGGGCCATTCATGCCGAAGCCCACCATACTGGACGAGAGCACCACAAATCCGTCTTGCGCCATCGCGACCATCGTCTGCGCGGTGCCTCGAACTCGCTCAGGCTCTCGCTGCGCGAGCTCCACAAGGATGCCGTCAGAGGCAGTGACCGCGATGACACAGCCCAGGTACGCGAAGATCATCATGAAGATGTACTTGACGCCAGGTTGCGGCGCGTCCGTGTTGAACGACGCAATCTGTCCTGGCGTGAGTTTGGAGAGGGCGACGTTCGCGAGCTTTCGGTCCGGGTAGTACGGGTCTCCGATTGGGATGCACGCCACGGTCAAGAGCATCGCAAAGGAGAGAATCCACCCAAATGCCATGTACGGGCGGCGGCGGTAGCCGCAGATAGGGAAGCAATCCGTGAAGATGCCGATAAACATCTCGAACGTCGCGGGCAGCGTGACCAGCACGTACGCCGATGTGGTCTCCGTACCCGACATGCGCAAGTAGTTGGTCAAGAACGGGTAAGCGGCGCCGTAGACCGAGCTGTACGCGACGCCGGTGACGCCATATTGTAGGATCAGGCCAATGTGGTGCCTACTCAGGAGGTTTGGCGCACCACTAGGACGCAGCGCACCGCCTTCGAGGTCCGGCACTGGGGACTTAAGGACTTGGTATTCTTCCCTCTGCACTTCAAGCGCAGCTTTGCGAGACGACTCCATGGTTGTAGACTTGAGAAGGGCGGGTGAAAGTGGAAAGTGAGGTTGCAATTGACGAAAGCGAGAGACGAACGCGCTGAGTCAAGAGCTCCAAAAGGTCAACGAGACGGCAGCGATTGACGAGAGCGCCACCACCCGAAACCAAACAGCTCAAGAGTTAACAACGAGAGGAGGGGAGAGGGGCACGGCGCCACTACCCGATGTATATACAGAAGCCATGTGCAGCACATTGTGCTGTTGCATACTGAGACCGTGGCCGCCTTGATGATCTGCGAGAGGTGCATTCCTATCCCGGTGGCACCTTGAACGGTTGCGGCATCATTAATCTACAGGTCCCAGTGTTGCATGTCCTCCGAGGCCGAGCGCGTGCCTCGAACGGATGAACGCGGCCAACTTCGACGCCACTCGCTTGGATTGGTCGCGCCCACGTGGTCGCCGTGTCAGTGCCGTGCGGCCTGTCTCGGTCAGCCATCCCGACCCCATCTCGCCGAACAGCGAGACTACGAACGCTTGTTGGGTGGGAGTCACCCTTTCTAAATCGATAATTGCACTGCTTAGATATGTCAGATGCCACATGTGACGGTGTCGATTCATTTCTATAAAACGATGTTTTGTTTTATGCGGTCCATCGAGTCGTTGGTCATCGCTAGTTTTCGTTGACTCTTTCACATGGCGAAATTATCTGCCTGGGAAGGCATGCAGTCCAGTCTTCAGTTTGAACACCCGACGAAGCCTTGCGGCTATACAAACGCCACCTCGCGCACCAGAATTTCGATGCAGTTGCCGTGGTTGATACACACAGAGACGCGCCGCGAAGGACACCGCGTGTCTATAGGAACACTTCGCACTTCAGCGTCTTCACCCAAAGTTGGGAATCTTCCATTTCTTTTTAACAAGTAAGCGGCGCAGGGTTCTGCACTGCGATTACTGTCTCAGGCTGATTTGTATTACATTGGAGTACTGACCGCGTTTCATCCGTTGAGTGAGCAGCTCAGAAGCTCTCCATTCGCTCGTTTATGTGGCGCGCTCACGTTTGATTCCGATTTCTGTAGGCTCGTGGCGTTTTATTGTTGCTGAGATGTGGTGTGTAAGGCGCAATACTGTAGATAGACGAGGGGAACTCGATGAGAGGATGGCCAGCAGCGGCCTTTAAATGTTGCGAAGTGCATTCCCATCATAGAAGCAAGACGAACATTGCTGCGTTATCCACAATCCGTTTATTCCACTACCGTCCAAGATCTGCAGGCACACCTTACAGGTTCGGGTAGGAGCAGCGCATTGTGTTGGATCAGCAACTGCTTCTAAGAGGTCTCAACGATGCAAGCGGTGCAGTTGGTCGATGCCAAAACGACATTTGTGTGTGTGTATGCGTGAAGTGATGAAACTGGGACCGTTTGATGGTCAGAGAGAGAGAGAGAGATGAGAGCAAGATTAGTGAGGTTAGCTTGCAATCGCAGACCGCACAAACCAAGACCGTTGTCCACGTCGAGGGGAGCTCACAAGAAGGCCATCGGAGCGAAGCAGCTGCCGCTCATGTGTGACTTGGAAGGCAACGAAGAGAGCACTCAGTGGTTCATGGACGTTTGAGGACGCCACCGCCAGCGAATTCTCCAGACAGGATGGCCTTTCTCAAATGTAGCCATATCACATTAAACAATCCGTTTCCTCTCTTTCAATACAAAATGAAACATCTTCAAATTACTGTTTTGGGGGAGCACGAGACGTTATTTTGGGCTTGCTGTCTTTCCACAGACGTCCGATTGGCCGGTCGAATCAAACGTTGCTTCAACGATTTATCTACCAGTCAAAATAGCAGCACTTCCTGCCTGATCGCCGTTCGCAGCAGCAAGCAGCCCAGCGCGCGCAATGGCTCCGACACCCACCGCCACGGCGCACGTGGCCACGCGGTCGCGCGCCGTCAAGGAGCGCCAGCTGGCCGTAGTGGAAGACCCGGGCCGGGACCTGCAGGCGCTCGACGGCCGCGAGATCCAGGTCGACGACGACTGGGAGGAGAAGCTCAACCTCCAGGTCAAGATCATGTACGTCGGCAGGCTCGTTTCGTACAGTGTCTCAAATGGCTCGAGCACCTCCGTACTGATGGTGCGCACTCGCTGTGCTCGCGTGCTTATGTAGGAATGTGGTCGGCACAGTGGACTTGAAGACGCCGCTGGAGCTCAAGACCATCGCGCTCCATGCGCGCAATGCGGAATATAACCCAAAGGTGCGGGATTGGTGTGAGCGTGCTCGCTGTATGGGCGCTATGCCGCGTACAAGCGCCACACTGGTACAGGGATTTGGGACTAAAAAAGTTGCTTGCGCCTGTGTTGTATTTGTTGCTTCACTGTGCAGCGCTTCTCCGCGGTGATCATGCGGCTGCGCGACCCAAAGACGACTGCGTTAATATTCGGTTCTGGAAAGGTACGCGTGCTTGGTCGGTTTGCGCTGTTGAGGTGCCCTCGTGTGCATGCAGCCGACATGTCTAATGTGTGCTTTTTATTCATTCCATGCTGTGTTGTGTGGGCAGATTGTTATCACGGGCGGCACAAGTGAAGAGAGCTGTCGATTAGCAGCGCGCAAGTTTACGCGCGTGATACAGGCACGTTCGCTCTCTTGTCGCTGGTAGCTGACCGCACTGCTGACAATTTCTATCGTTCAAATTCGTGCGTGTGTTGGCTACAGAAATTGAATTTTCCTGCGCGCTTCACAGAGTTCAAAGTGCGCAACGTCATGGGCACGTGCGACATCCGCTTCCCAATCCGGTTAGAGGGGCTCCTGAACGACCACGCGCGCTTCTCTAGTGTACGTATTCACCACCATTTTTGCGCAACGCCATTCTGTGTTGTTGACATTTTCGCGCGCTTGCTTGTGGTTTGAATTTGGCGAGATTAGTACGAGCCCGAGCTCTTCCCCGGTCTTATTTACAAACTCGTCGAGCCGAAGCTGACGCTGCTGATCTTCGTCTCGGGCAAGATCGTGCTCTGCGGGGCGCGCGACTCGAGCCACCTGAACCAGGCGATCGACAAGATGTACCCCGTGCTGCTGCAGTACCGCAAGATGACGGCGCCGCCGTCCTTAGTCACGGGCAAACCGGGCTTCGAGGACACCGAGGACTTGGACCGACTGGAACCAAGCGCAATAGTGTGAACCATAAACTGCTCCTCTCTCTCTCTACGCTCGCTGCCTTCCCCAGATACACAGACGCATCCATCCAAAGCGAGTACACCCATTCCAAAGTTTGTCATGTTGGCTTGTCCATTATTCCGAGGGGTTTATGGTGTTCTTCTCCTTTATCCGATTTTCCCGTATACAAACGTCCACCGGCCAGTATTACGGTGCAATTAATTCTATGCGTCACACACATACTGCACGAGAATGGAACCACTGGAAGAGATCGTCGCGCCGGATGCGCTGCCGCAGGACGCGGACACGCAGCAGCGCTTCCACGCGCTCGCGTTCCCGGCGCATCACGGCTCGGCCGTGATGAAGCACCTGGCCGCGCACTTCCAGTCGCTCGCCGACATGGGCTACGCGCACCTCAAGCGCATGAAGAAGCACCCGGAGCTCAAGAGCGCGCTGCTCGCACTCATCACGCCCGCTGACGACGGCGAGCCGCTGAATGCGCTCTTGGCGGCCAAGCGCAGCGAGATGGAAGAGCAGTTCCAGGCGCAGCTGACGAGCGTGTCGGTGCTCAGGCACGCGCCGCAGACCCGTGAGGCGTTTGAGCAGCACACCAAGGAGTGGCCGTTGATCTTCCACGCGAGCGTGCTGCCCGTCGCGCAAGCGGAGCCGATCAGCGAGCGCGAAGCCCAGCAGATGGCGCAGCACGCGCGCGCAGCCGTCGCGTTGGCTGCGCGGTTTGGCGCTGCTGTTGCAGACATGAAGCTTCCGTTTTGCTGCGCGCATGGCTGCGTCGTCGTGGATCCGCTCGCGTCGTCCACACCAGAAGAACAGATTGTCGCGGACTCATTTACGCGAAGAGACCTCGCGTCATACACGTTCCGCGCGCTCTACCATCCAGTGATGGTCGCGATCGACAGCGTCGCAGAGCGCGATCGCCAGCGCGCTGCTGCAACCACGACGGCGAAAAAGCACAAGCGCGCTCATCATGTCAGTGACGCGCAAGCAAACAGCAGCGAAGACGTAGAAGACGAGTCATACTTGTGCACGGGGTACGACGTGTACATGGACCGCGAGCCGTGCGTGATGTGCGCCATGGCACTCGTGCACAGTCGCGCGCGCCGCGTCGTGTTTGCGTCACTCAACGCGACCGACGGCGCGCTGGCGAGCGTGCATCGGTTGCACACGATCAAGTCGCTGAACCACCACTACCGCGTCTTCCATCTGCGCATCTCTTGAGCAAATTGCGGTCCTAGAACGTAATTAGATAGCACGGAAAGCAGGCACCAGTGTGGAGTGCGCAAAACAATCAGCTCTTTCTAATTCGTGGTATACACACACAAAACCTGTTGGTGGACCAGCGACACCAGCTCCAAGGTCTACACTCTGCACACGCAGCTTGCTGACACTTGGGCACGCGCAAAGCTTTCATTTACGGCTGCATCTTGCGAAGCAGACGGATCTTCTGCGAGCGCACCATCGCCAACTCCTTCTTGAGCGCAAACCGCTTTGCGGCCGTGATACCGAAGCTCTCGAGTTCTTTCTCGAGAGCCACGATCTTCAAGTTCATGTCATTCAGGGCTTGGTCGTCACTCCCAGCACCCACTGCGGCTGACGCCTGAGCTGGGGCAGCGCTCAACGGCGCTTGGTTTGGCTGAACGGGTACACTTTGCGCCATTGGCGGCGTCTCCCTGTTCGACTGCGACGACTGACTCGGCTGATTGATATTCACCCGAAGTCGTTTCTTCTCCATTGGACTGACCGGCTCTCGAGTCCGAGGTGCTGCCGAGCTCTGGTTCGACGGAGGAATGTTCTCGCCTCCTCTCTCAGACACACTGACAGCAGCAATCTTCGACGCCGTGCGTGGAGGAGCGCTTGCAAAATCAGGCGGCAACCGATTCCGGAGATACTTCAGCACAGCCTCCGTACTTTCGTGAATGAGATTCATGCGGATACTACGCTGTGGGTTTCCGCCCAAGAGCAGTGAACGAAGGTGCTCGCACCGCCCCAATTCCGCTGGGATCTGCAAATTGCAAAGAGTGCTAACAGTCAGTGACGTGAACAAGAAATGCTAGCAAGATGCACTTGCGCTTCTTTCAGCCTACCTGACGCAAATTGTTGTTTTCAATCGAGAGCGACGTGAGCATTTCGGCATCGTACACTGTGCCGAGCGATTCTAACTGCGAGAACACGTATGGACAGAGTTAACATAGTTTCCATCTAATCCACAGTCAAATACAGCAACGATACTTACTTGGTTGTCGGACAATGTCAGGATCGATAGACGCTGCATCGAAGCCCACGGGAATCCATCGAGCGACTGGATTCTGTTGAAGGATAGCATGAGCGTGTCCAATGATCTCAGCAGCGTCACGTGCACCGGCACTGTTGTCATGACGTTGTTGCACAAATCCAGCTCTTTCAATGAACCGCAGATTCCCGCCTGGTCATCCGACGAGATCATTGCGTCAATAGCTTCCGACTTCAGCAGATTCTTGCGCAATCTTAGATGCTGCAGCTGAGAAAGGTTTGCGATCGATGGATGGATGGCGGTCAATGAACATTCCTCGGCGACTAGTGACTGCAACGCAGCAAGCTCACCGATTTCTTTCGGGAGACTGCCAAGCTTGTTCTTGGACAGATTCAGCTGCACGAGAGTTGCCGAGAGGTTGAACTTGCCGTGTCCTTGGAGATGTGGCGGCAGTGCCATCAATCCCATTCCAACAAGCTGCAAGCTGCCGGACGATGCAGCATCTCGGAACAGATACTCATGCTGGGACGAGATGCTTCCAGCGGAAGCTGCAGCGCCGAAGCGCGTCTCGTCTTGTTGCTTCTTCTCTCGAAGTGCAAACTCGTCAAATTCTTCTTCCAATGTGTCCACACCCTCAGGAGGACCGCCTCTGGTTCGCAAGTATTTCTTCAACACTTCAGATCCTCCGGAGATGACGGCTCGTCGGATCGTCCGGAGTGGATTCCCTTCCACCAGCAAGTGATTCAAGTCCTTGAGATACCCCAGACCCGCTGGCAACTCGTTCAGATCGTTGTTGGTCATGTCGAGCGTTTTGAGACGACAAAGATGCGCGATCTTCTCTGGCAGAGTCTGCAGGCGATTCTCTCGGACGTCCAACACTGTAATCGAGTCTTTCACACGCAAAATAGAGCTTTCTGAGATACTCGTCAGCGCGTTGTAGCCTAGTGACACGTGGTCGAGTGCCGGGTTTTTCGTGGTCGGTAGTTCCGGGAACACGTCGAGCTTGTTTTGATGAAGATCTAAGAACCGAAGAGATCCGAGCTGCACGAGCGCATCGCCTGTCGTCTTCAGGTTGTTCTTGTGGAGATCCAGTGTCGTCAAGTTTACGAGCAACCCAAAGGACTCGGGAAGGGCAGCAATTTGGTTCGAGTGTGCTGTCAGCGTGTGTAATCTCCGAAGGTGCCCTGACAAATGTGCACGCATGCGCTCACATATTAATACGTAGGCATTCGCTTTACCAAAGGCCACGACAACGTACCGATTTTCGATGGCAATGACCGCAACTGATTGTTCTCTAGCTTCAAGATCTCTAGGTTCTCCAATTGCTGGATCGACTCGGGTAGAGCAGACAGGTTGTTCCCATCCAGTAACAGCTCTTTCAGGTTGACGAGCTGCCCCAAGCTCTCAGAGAGTGTTCCTGCCAATAGATTGCTGCACGAAAACGAAGAACGTATTAGTTCAAAGCACGCATACAGATTATTCTAAGCGTGTTGTGCGATTGAAAGACTCACTTGCTCAAATCAAGCGACGTCAACTTGGTGAGTTCCCAAAAGGTATCAGGAAGCTCGTGCAGTTGGTTGTGGCGCATCTTGAACGACGTCAGGTACACAAACTCCTTCACTTCCGCCGGCAGCTCGTGGATATCGTTATAACTGCACCAACGCGAGTCAAACCCTCGTCAGCGTGATACTCCCCACGCACATGCATGCATTTTGGAACAGACCCATTGGTGCAGTAGCTCATACAAACCTCAAGTCAACTTTGTGCAGCGGCGCGCAATCCCAGCTTCGCTCATCCTACACGCAATTCGCATCACGAGTGCATCAGCAACATGAACATATGCACAAACTCATTCGTCCTCTCCCAGCTCACTGATTCCTGCAGTGTGTACCTCCTCGGCCAGTGCATGGAGCCGCAGAATTTCGTGCGGGAACGCCTTGATCTCGCGCGTCGACAGGTTCAGACTCCCCGACTGCCGCGCGATGCGGTACGCGCGCGCGTGCGGGTGGCTCCCGGCGCTCTTGCTGCTGGCTGCCGCGCCGTTCGCAGCAGCGTGCAGGCGTCTCGCGTTGCGGAGGCTCAGGTGGCGGCGCGGCTCCATCTCTCTCAAATGGACGATTCGAATTGGCGCGTTTGAAATGAAAAAATGAGGGCGTCCAGGAATGATGGTAAGGACCCAACATGTGCATATGTAGGACTACATCTGGAGTGACCCATAGAGCATTCTGAGTGACTGTTCTGGAGCGCCCCACATCCGCTCTTTCAAGCGTCGCTGCATCCATCATTCCTATTGCCAACGTGGCGGTGCCCAAGCGCCTGAGCACCGCGCACATCAATGCGCTGCTGCCGCGCCCGGCGCGCCACAAGTGCGAGTACTTTGCCGAGCGCGAGACCGGCGAGAGCTTCCACGACTGGGTGCAGCGCAACCTCGAGGACTCGTTCGGGTGCTACCTCGTGGACGTGGCCATGGCCACGCTCAGCGCCTTCGTTGTCGTGTACAATGCGTACTCGTTCTGGGATGGCGCCACAGCCACGTTGACGACGTGGGTGATAGGTGCGGACATGCAGAGGGAGGTCGCTGGATCTCGTTAAGCGAGTGCGGCATACCTCGCATTAACAGACCGTTGTGATGTGCATGTGTATCCAGACGTTGATTTTTACATCAACGTCCTGTTCACGGTTGAGTACGACTTTGTGTGCATACTACTGGTGAATAGCGCACTCTTCCTCAAAGGGCGGTCTAATGATGGACGTATTGCTTGCTCTGCAGGTTCGCGATTCGCGTGTACGCGGCGGTGGATCGAGTTGATTACCTGCGCAACTTGGAGCCAGTCGCGGAATTCATCACACTCACACCGTCGTGGCTGCGCTGGTTTAAAGATATTGACAGCAGTAACCTGCGTGAAGCGCAAAACTTTATTGAAGTGTCGTTGGTACTCTGCTCGTTGCGGGTGCTCCGCTTGTTCCGGTTTCTCGAATTCACGACCTCGTCGCTGCAGTACCAAGTGCTCGCCGTGTTTGTCACGATCGTGTGCATCGTGATTTCGACGACCGGGATCTTGGAGGTCGTTGAAGCGTGCTTCACCGAGTGCAGCGGCGACGAAGACGCTATGTGTCGGTGCCAGAATCTGTCCTATCTTGACTTGCTCTACTTTGTGGTCGTCAGCATCTCGACGCTCGGATACGGCGACATCTACCCGCTGTCGACCAACGGCAAGTTCCTCATCTCATTCGCCATCTTGCTCACGTTCATCGCCGTGCCCATTCAGACCAACCGCGTGTCGAAAATCATATCGTCGCACATGGACTACACGTCGTCGTACAAGGAAGCCAAGCAGCACCCACATGTCGTCATCACGGGCCACATTGACATCGAGATGCTCTCGGTATTTTTTGGCGAGTTTTTCCATCCGAGCAATCTGAATTGGAACGAGAAAATTGTCATCTTAAACCCGAGTCCGCCCGCTGTCGAAGTCAAAAAATTACTCAACATGTATGAAAATAAAGTGCAGTACATCGTCGGCTCGCCCACGCTCGACGAAGATCTAACTCGTGCTATGCTGCACAAAGCCAACGCGTGCTACGTGCTCGTGAACCGGAACGCGTTCCGACCACAGCACGCTGATCAATGCAGCGCGCTCATCACGATTGCGCTCCGGAGAGGGAACCCGACATGCCCGATCTATTCGCAGGTGATCAATGCCAGGAACGCTTCAACGATCCTGAAAATGGGCGCGAGCGATGTCCTCGTCGCGGGGCTCATGAAATTCTCCATCTTGGGACGAAGCTGCGAGATGTTTGGCTTGCCGACACTACTGCTGAACATGTTGACGCAGAGCCATGCCGAGTTGAGCCAGCGCATATCGCCAGTTGCGTGGCAAAACGTGTACTTGCACGGCGCCATGCACGGTCTCTATGTGATCGACATCCCACGCACCTTTTCGGGCTTGCCATTCGGCGACTTGACCCGCTTCCTGTATGACAAGACGCCAGTGATCCTGCTCGCGCTTCTCACCGAGGACGGCGTGCAGTTTCCCGACATGGAATTCAAGTTGGGCGCGACAGCGGATCCAAATCTGTGCTGCAAAGTGTACGCACTTGCAAAAGGACTGACGGCAGTCGAAGAGGTGCTGCGTATCCCGCCCGAGCAGATCCTGTCTTACCGGAAAAGCAATCGTCGCAAAGCCAAGTCGAGCATGGATCCCTACCATCTCACCCCTGATTCGGCAAAAAAGAGCAGCAAACCTGTGCTGGGCAGCGATTTTGAGAAAATCCGACAGAGTCTCATCGCGATGTACACTTCGCCGGAACGTCCAGGTGTATTGGATGCCAACCGCGATGCTGAGTACCTCGACTTCACGTCGTCTGGCGTACCATCCGATATCGCCAAGCACATCATTGTCTGTGGGTTCCCCACGGACACGTGCCAGTTCTTGAAGACGATCCAAGAAGCGCCATCGGTGGCTGGCAACGGCAGCGAGAGCGAGAGCGACTCGGTCCCCGTCGTGTTTCTCGCACCAGCGGTAATCGACGAAGATGAGTTCGATAAGATCCGACACTTTGACAACATCTACTTTGTAATGGGCTCGCCAGTTAACTTCGCAGACCTGAAGAAGACGCGCATCGACGTCGCGATTTCGGTGCTCATCTTGACGCTGGCGTCGGAGGAATCGCAGTACTCGGACCCGAACATGATCGACGCTGACGCGATCACGACGTTGCGGTACATTGTCGAGATCAGCCAAAAGTTGAGCATGCCAAACTTGGTCGTAGAACTGGCGCGACCCACGAACGTGAAGCTTCTGAGCTCCTTGGCGACCGACCACAGCATGATAGGCCTCGCCCGCCCTGCCGCCACCATTAATCGGCAATTGTCGTATCGCACCCTGCGGCGCGCGAGTTCGCGTCGAGACTCGTTCTGGGGAGGCCTGGATGATTCCGCGAACGGTGGATCCGACGCATCCCTTGTGCTCGAAGAGTATATCGCATCCGGTACGTAGTTCAAAGGAAAGGTTGCCGCAGCTTGCTGCTTGGGTAACTGGCGTTGGCTATTGCGTGCGCCAGCAAAGCAGGACGCATGTACATGAACTCCATCATCGACGCTCTCATGAGCGAGTGCTACCGGAAGCCATGGATCATGCCGTCCGTGCACATCCTCATCAACGGCAGTCCCGACGACCCCGAGTACGTATGCGCTTGACAAATGACTCGTGTTGGACGGCTGTAACCCGTGCTTTTGATCGTGAAACCAGGAACAAGCGTTTGTTCCAGCTTGAGGTCCCTGAGACCTTCATCGCGCTGTCATACGCGGCGTGCTTTCGCAAGTCTCTCGAGCAGGTACGACCGATGTCAACCGTCGATGCTGCAGCTGTTCGCGGGCGCTCACTGTGCTTCCTTCGCGTGCAGGCGAGTTGCGTGGTGGTTGGGATTTGGCGGCCGGGACACGCTGTGCTGCTGCCGCACCCGTGCGTGTTCATCAACCCGCCGCATGACTTGGAGACCGAGCCAGGCGATGTGTTTTTCTTGGTTGGCCGCTCCATTACGAAATCCGAAGCGCTCGAGTTCTTCGCGCAGTGAGATCAGTCGTTTTGATTGGTTACAATGCCGGTCATGAACACAACTTAATTGGCTGAAAAGGCAGTAGCGTGGTGTGATTGGCTGATGTGCATGGTGTCCATTCAAAGCAAGTGCGGGGTGACTGACATTCGTTCAGTTCGAGCAACAAGCAACAAGACACGGCGAGATGAGCGGCGCGTTCCGAAAGACGTTCATGTATCCGGCCAAGATCAATTGGTTCCCGGGCCACATGGCCGTCGCACGGCGGCAGATGGTGGCGCAGCTGGACGCGGTCGACGTGCTCATCGAAGTGCGCGACGCGCGCATCCCATGGAGCTCGGCGAACCCGATCCTCGAGGAGACCTTTGGCGTCTCCAAGCCGCGCCTGATCGTGTTCAACAAGAGCGACCTCGCGAACACGAACCTGCAGCAGCGTATCGAAGCGCAGTGCAAGGAGAACGACACGCCGTGCTTGTTCACGTCTGTCACGAAGGGCCGCAAGATCCCGTCGATCCTGCAGTGGTGCAACGCGCACAGCGGCGCGCAATTCAAGAAAACCGCGGGCACGATGGTCATGGTTGTCGGCATCCCGAATGTCGGCAAGTCGTCGATCATCAACGAGTTCCGACGGCTCTCGTCGTCGCAGAAGCTCGCCAAGGGCAAGAAGCGCGCGATGGTCGGTCCGACGCCCGGCGTTACGGTCCGCAATGACATCATCAAGGTATCTATCTATCTGCACTTGCATCACTTCATAGCTTTGTAGCTAATGCTTTTTCTGCTTCTTTTCGTTATGCACAGGTGAACGACAAGCCTGCGATTTATGTCGTGGATACCCCAGGTGTGATGCTGCCGAACATCCCGTCGGCGGAGACTGGCTTGACACTGGCGTTGACCGGTGCGATCAAAGACCAGGTCGTGGGCACCGAACTCATCGCCGATTACATGCTCTTCAAGCTCAACCAAATGCGCTCGACGCGGTACGTGGATGCACTGAATCTGCCCGAGCCGACGGACAATATCCAAGAGCTCTTTGAGCACGTGTACAAGAAATGCGGCGCACTCGGCAAGGAGCCTGACGTGCAAAACAAATTGGCGGCCGAGTTTCTCTTGCAAGAGTTCCGTCGCGGCGCGCTCGGACAGTTTACATTGGATCCGATCTCAATGAAGACGACGCCATCGGCTGCAGCTGTCGAGACTACGCCAGCTTCGACAGAGTAACGTATTCGCCGATATAAAGTCGAAGAAAAAAGGGTGGAGATGTAGAGGAAATATAGAGTTTGGGATTTGCTTTTGGTATTCTCTCTGTTCAAGTCGAAGGATAAGGTGCCAGGATTGTTCCCAGACGCGCATAATGTGCTGTTGCTGTCCTGAGGGCGTCACTCGCTGTCAATAGATTCTGCCTCGAGGATCGTTTCCTGACGCTGCGGTCCGTCAGGTACGTCTGTCTGTCTTTGCTTGGGTGGCTGCCAGCAGAAACGACTCTGATCTCATCCTCGTCGGTGGTTTCGCTGTTTATAGGCCGGCTCCGAGTCGAGGACTTGTTCCTCAGATACCTGGCTACCAAGAAACGTGTATCCAGTGCTTCGCAATCTATACTTGGATCCAAGCACCTTTTAACGGAAGCAACACACACACTCAAGCTCTCTTTTCGCTCGTTCCTGTCGGACCACGAACGCTCGTTGCGACTCGACTGGCACTCGATTTTCTCAGGGAAGCGCGGATGATTCCATTCCCAGTTTTCCGTACGGGTCATACGAGAATGTCCGAGACACCCACACGGATGTCCAAAGTAATCCCCAAATCGATGGCGATCCCGGAAAACTCAAGCGATGTCGAGAGTCTGTCGCCAAGCGGCAGCGGTACGAGCAACCAGCACAGCCCCACGGCAGGAGGCGGGTCGCCTCGCAAAACCAAGCTTCATGTCGGAGCGAGCATGCACGACTTAAAAATGAACTTTTTCCGCACCAAGAGCCACAAAGTTGACCAGCCCGTGCGCAAGAAGGAAGACATCGGGATATCTGTCGTGTCCTTGCGGTTCTCCAACACAGAGATGGAAAACCGCTTTGCGACCGCGCGGTGTGCCAAGTATCACACGCGATTGAAATTCGGCGCCGGTTTCACGGCGTTTTTCATTCCGTTGCTCGTGATCATGCAAGTGAGCTTCAAGGCGAAAGACAACAAGGAAAAATGGACGCAGTTCCCGCTCGTGATGATTTTCCCAGGTATGGGCTGCACATGCGTGTGTTTACAATGTTGGCTGAGCTTATGAGCTCACAGTTGTGGTGTGGATGTCGCTACGTGACTAGGCATCGTCATGTGTATGGGGCTGCTTGTGATCTCGTTTCACAGCTTTTTCCAAAGCCGCACGCATCTTCTCTCGATCGTGTGCCTCATCGGCCAGATCAGCGCTTTGCTTGGTACGACGGCTGCGGGCACATCGGTGAGCGAGCGCAACGTCTGGGTGCAGTTCATCTTTTCGCTCGGGATCACAAGTTCGACGGGGCTGACGTTCCTACAGTCGTTTGGCGTCCTGAGCGTATCAAGCGTCTTTTTCATCATCCTCGCGTGGTATCGCTTCGCGACTGCGGCGGTGCCAGAACCCCTCAGTTCTCTAGGGACGCTGAGCGCTGCGGTCATCTTGTACTCGATCTTGCTCGCCTTTTTGTCGTGGAATTGGGAGTACGAAGAGCGGCGCGCTTTCGTGCTCGCCGAGCGACTCGCACAGGAAAATGTGATGGTGCAGATGACGATGGAGATGACCGGATGGTTCAGCGGCGGTGCGACGCAGAACCAACCGGACGACTTGACAGGCGCTACGGGGATCCTGAGTGCCAATACGCACATCGATCCGAAGGATGTGCTGGTGAAGGAAGAGCTCGGTCAGGGCACGTTCGGCATCGTATACACTGCGACGTGGAAGGAGACCCGCGTCGCAGTTAAGGAGATCACGCTCCAGGGCGATACGAAAATGATCATCACGAGCTTCGGCTCGGAAGCAAGTGCGATGGCTCAACTTCGATACCCGAATGTGGTCATGTTCATGGGTATCATGGTGCATCCAGAGTTTGTCGGACTCGCCATAGAGCTGTGTCCTAAGGGCAGCGTCTACACAGTCATCCACAGCGACGAATTCAAGGTTGACTGGTCTTTGCTGCTGCGCACGATGGTCGACGCATCTCGCGGCATGCACTTCCTGCACTCAAGCAATCCACCGATTCTGCATCGCGATCTAGAGTCGGTGAACTTGCTTGTCGACGCGGATTGGCGCTGCAAGGTTTCGGACTTTGGTCTGTCAAAGCTTAAAGCGTTCCGCGAAGACGGCGACAACAATCTTGCTGGCGCTGTGAACCGCGCGTTCATTGGCTCGAGCATCTGGATTGCGCCAGAAGTGTTCAAGGGCGAAGACCACACCGAGAAATCGGATGTGTACAGCTTTGGTGTGATCCTCTTCGAAGCGCCGAGCAATTCGATCCCGTACCACAGCATCTCGGTCGACGCCGTGCCGTTTGTGGTCCAGGTGGGCAAGCGGCTGACCGACTTCCATAACCTTGAGATGCCGCAGAGCGTCGAGCTCCAGGAGCTCTACAATCTCATGACGCGGTGCTGGAATGCTGAAGAAAATGTGCGTCCCTCGTTCTCGATCGTGATCTCTACGCTTCAGAACATCCTCACCAAGCATGTCGGCGACGAGAAATGGGAAGACCACATCATTTACCCGGACCGGAAGCTCGTGAACGCGCGCACAATGAGCACCGAAGACGACGGGCTTTCGATCAAGGAGGAGGATCTGATCGTGGACGCGGCGATCGGCCGCGGCGTGTTTGGCGTCGTGTACAAAGGGTCGTACTTCGGCACATCCGTCGCGATCAAGAAGTTGCACACAAGCTCGGTGCCGAAGAACACTTTGGCCGAATTTGAGAAAGAGTGTACCATCATGAAGGGGCTGCGCCACCCGAACATCGTGCTCTTCATGGGCTCGTGCTCGAAGCCACCGACGCTGCTGCTCGTGACCGAGTTACTCGCGAACGGCAGCTTTTTCGACATTTACCACAAACTCCCGCGGCCCGAGCCACTGCAGCAGGTGCGCCTGGCGTACAACATCGCGTTCGATATGGCCAAGGGGCTCGCGTACTTGCACAACCACAATCCGATCGTGATCCACCGCGACCTCAAGTCGCAGAACATCCTGTTAGACGACAAAATGCGCACCAAGATCGCAGACTTTGGGCTCTCCAAGTTCCGCGACGTCGGCAAGACCATGTCCATATGTGGGAGTCCGTTGTGGGTCGCACCTGAGGTGCTGCGCGGCGAGAAATACGGCTGCCCATGTGACGTGTACAGCTTTTCGATCATCGTTTGGGAAGTGCTAGCGTGGGGCGAGCCGTACCCGGATCTGGGCTCGAGCAACATCATGAACGGCGTGGCGTGCGGCAACCTGCGGCCGACAGTCCCTGACGGCACACCGGGGTCGTTCGCTCACCTGCTCGAGGAGTGCTGGATGAAGAAGCAGGACCAGCGCCCAATGTTCAACGAGATCGTACCGCGGCTCGAGGCCATGGCCAAGGACTTTGCGCGATAGCCGTTTGCAGGTTTTATTAGAATAAGACAGTACGCACATACACAATCAACTCAATCTTAGTAAAGCTTCTTGCACTTGTTTTGGTTGCTTGATTGAGCGAGGCGTCGCGTCGTTTCGTGTCCCCAGCGCCCATTGCCATCGCTCGCATTTCTCCAGAGTCCACGCCAAAATGCGACGCCAAGATGTGGTGCTGGCGCCTGCGCGCGACCAGAAAGCGCGCGCGTTCCGTGAAGCGCGGAGGTCGGGATTCCTGAGCTTACCAGCAAGAGGCCTGACCGAATTTCCCCGTGAAGCGTATCACCTGGAGGAGTACATGGACAAGGTGATGGCTCGAGAGGATATTATGGACCCATGGAAATATTGCCAGGCATGATGGGAACTCTTTCTCTCTCTCTGTTTAGGATGAGAAAAAATGGGAGTGCGTGGATCTGGTGAAGATCGACATGAGCCACAATGCAATCCCGTCGATCGCTGATGACATCGCTGGGCTCACGACCGTCACGTCGATGAAATTGTGCCAAAATGCGCTCCCTGAAGGCTTCTTTGAGCTCACGGGGCTCACGTACCTCGACCTAAGCCAGTAAGTCGAGCATCTCGATAACAAACTCTGCAGCGTTGATGCATATTTTTTTCGCGGCTCATATTTCTCACACGCTTCACATGCAGCAATCAGTTGCAGTAGGATCTGTCCGAGAGTCTCGGCGCCTTGATCAGTCTGAAAGAACTGGGACTCACCGCCAACAAACTGACAAGTGTACCCCAATCTCTCGGCAGACTCGCGTGGCTCGAGGTACTCCGAATTGAGGAAAACGCGATCGCGAGACTCCCCGAGTCCATCGGCAGTTTGAAAAAGCTCCACACACTCACAGCGCATTCGAATCAGCTGGCAAGTCTCCCGACCTCGCTCTCGGGATTACGCAATATGCAGATGCTCGATTTGAAGAAGAATCGATTCGAGTCTACTTTTGAGTGCCTCTCGACGCTGCAGCGGCTGAAATTCCTCGATCTACGACAAAATCGACTTGTGGCCTTCCCTGTACTGCCTGTGAGCGCGGCGCTCGATCAGGTGTTTCTCGGGTACAACGTACTCTCGAGTATTGACGAAGCCTCAGTGTTACGCGCCAAGGACTCGATCACGGTGCTCGATGTGCGCGACAACAAACTCAGCGAGCTGCCAGCAAACATCGCGTGTCTGTACCGCTTGAAGACGCTCGACTTGTCCAACAGCGATTTCTCAGACCTGCCGCCGGGCCTTGGGCACCTCAGGCATCTCAACCACATCGTCATCGATGGGAACCCACTTCGTGCGATCCGCCGGTCCATTCTAAGCGCTGGCTGTGAATCGCTCAAGAAATACTTGCGCACGCGCGGCAGTCCACCTGTTGGTGTCGACGTGCTCGCCGAAGAGATCGATGAGCTGCAAGCGTACCACAACGAGCGCAATGCCGCGAAAACTGGGACTAAATCGATACCAGTAGCTGGCGCTTCGTGTGAAGTCTGGTTTCACAATGCAGCGTCATCGGGAACATTGGATTTCTCTGAGAAAGGCGTCGCTGAGCTCCCAAGCACGTTGACGAAGCAGTGCAATGGCGATGGATACAATTTTGCGGCAACACTGCTGCATTTGAATTTGTCGAAAAACCGACTGACGCATTTGCCGGCGGAAATTGGATCGCTAGCTGCGCTTCTGGTACGTGCTTTCACACGGATCTCGTTGCTTCGCGATCACAATGCGCTCACACTTCATCGCCTGTATCACGTAGACGCTCACTGCCGAAGACAATCGTTTGCAGAGCGTGGATGCGTCGATAGCCAGCCTGCAAAACCTCCAACTGCTTCGGATTCGAAAGAACCAGCTCACGCAAACAGCGATCGACGACTTTCTCGGCGTGGACCCACTTTTGTCTCGCTCGCTCAAAGTAAGCGCGAATTCGTTTTTCACTGTAGTGCAGCAGCGTGTTGTTGCGTCCTTGCCGGTAAATGACCGCCTCTTGCTTCGTAGGAACTCGATCTTCGCAACAATGCGCTTGCACAGATACCCCTCGGCATCCGCTACTTGCATTTAATGGAGACGCTGCTGCTTTCGTTCAACAAGATCGACTCGCTCGACGGATTCCCGTGGTTGGAGCTCACGAAGGCGAGCGTCGTGAGCGTTTCCGACAACAAATTGCGCTCGCTTGGGGCCATTTACCACACCCCACGGCTCGCGTCGCTTTCCTTTGAGAACAACAACCTCACAAACGTACCTTGTGAACTCGGGCTCTGCCCGCACCTGCGCGCGATTTACATGAATGGGAATCCGCAGAAAACGGTGCGAGGCGGGGTGATCGCCAAGGGCAGCACCGAGATCCTTATGTACCTGAAAACAAACTCCCACCAAATGCATCGCTGCCTCCTGTATCGCCTGTGCCGAGGGCCACACTGCAGCCAAAACGAGACAATCAAGCGGAAGAGGAAGCTCAAGCGCGCTTGAAGACACCACCGACTGCTTTGGTTACCTCAAGACCAGCGAACTCCAAATCGGCCATGTATGCTGCATCAGGTCCGGCGGCAGGCGGCTCACAGGAGGATGTCCATCGAGAAGAGTTTGTCGCGAGGGCAGCAGGCTCCAGAGCTGCGCAACACAAGGAAATTCGCGAAGACAAAGATGCGGCACAGCAAATGGTCAACAACCTCACGAAGCAAATCCAGCGATTGGAGCTCCAGTTAGAGAACCACGCGCTTTCTGCGCCTAAACGGTACGCGATGAAGAAAGAGCTCGCAGTGCTGCGCTCGACAAAGACCCGAGAAGAGCGGAAGCTCGCCTGACGCAAAGCAACAGACAAACAGCCAAGTTGCTTCTGAAGGTCAGTCGATCAACATTGTCGTCATGACAAATTGGGATGAAATGAAATACACGCAAAACTGGATTACCTTTATTCTTATCGTCGTCGTCTTCAAAGTGATACTAAATGCTTGTTTCTGGCCTGATTTTCCTCTTTTCTGTTGCTTGTCTCGCCTCATCCTTGACCGAAAGAGCAGTTTGCGCGCCTGTCATAGAACGAAAAACGCGTCTTCACTATATCGCATGGTTGCCATATCCGTTGGCGACTGGTCCGTTGTTGCCGGAGGGCTGGGAGGGAATCTGCCGCCGCTTGTGATACCAGCACTCAAACACGAACCCGCACGCCGCCACGACGCCGACGGCGATGCCGATGATCAGACCACCCGAGAGACCCGTGGACGCGTTCGTCTCCTGTGTCGACTCCTTGTTCGCGGTGCTGTAGCCGTTACCAGCGTTGGCCGCGGAGTTGGTCGAATTGCTGTTGTCAGAGCCACTGCTGCTCGAGTCGTCATCGCCCACGACGCTCGTAAACGCCGTCGAGGCCACGCTGCACTGCGTGAGCGTGAACTGCAGGCTCTTGCCGTCCAGAGACTTCTCGAGCGGCGCCGAGAGCGTCACGGCAACGGAACCGTTCGTTGAGTTGACGCTCGACACGGTCGCTGGCACCGTCCCGTCCGAGTTGCTGAGGTTGACCTGGATGGCTGAGGTCCCGCAGTACGAGTCCGTGCTCAGCGTGAACGTCGCGCTCTCGGCCTCCAAGTCGGACACGTCCGTGATCGTCGATGTCGGCGCTGCAGACAAAAAAATAATGTGAGGAAATGGTGCGTGGCGTGCCCTCGAAGAGAAAATCAGCCGGATGCACCCGTGATTAGGCCGATGGCCTGGTAGTTGGAGAGCGCGCTGTTGCCGACCTTGACGCCGACGATCATCGTGTTCTGGTCCCCTGCGGACGTGTCGCACGACAGCGCGCCCGAGAGCGCGACATTGCCCGTGCAGACGCCCGTGTCCTTGACGCACGCCACGTTGTCCACGGGCAAGCCCTGCGCGAGCGGGACCGTGCACGCCGAGGCACCAGCAGCGCCGCGGCACACTTCGGCCGCGTTGCACGTCTTGAGCTGCGAGAGTCGTACGCCCGTGATCGAGACGTCGCTCGCGCAGAGCGATATCGAGGGCGATGTCGCGCTCGCCTGCATGGCCGCGCCGGCGATGTCCTGTCCCGTCGCGACCGTCACGCTCTCGTCACTGCCGCCGCTCGTAAACTTGGCGAGCAGCGCGTTCACGTCGGTGCCCGAGCGCAACGTGATGGCCCAGTCAACCGGGTCCTCGAGCGTCACGAGGATCGGGCACGCGTCGGCGCCGCACGTGCCTGAGACCGGCGCCATGCTCTTGACCTTGGGTACGAGCGCCGCCGTCGGGTCGCACGCGAGCGCCACCTTGAGGCTGAACTCGAGCGCGTACGCGCGGCTCACGTCGAAGTTGCACATGCTGAGCGTGAGGTTCGTCTCCCACGCGCTCAGCCGCGACGCCGTGTCCTCGACGATGCACGTCGCGCCACCGCCGCACTCGGCGCACGCCTTCACGCCTGTGATAACACACAAAAAAAGCAAAGCGCGCGTCGTGCGTTTACATATTTACATATACATCCATATATGCAAATAGAGAGGGGAGCATCGCGTCGCATTCGCTCGAACCTTCGGCGACGCGGCATCCGGCGGCGAGCGCGCACGCGGCGACGAGCGTCAGTCGCGCCAGCATATTCGCGCTTCGATGAGGTGGAATGAATATGAAGCGAGGTGTCCGAATAACCGCTCTTTGGCGTATGCGCACGCGCAACAGGCAGGTGGGACCGCAATACTGATAAAGTGGGCGAGTATTTTTATCCGGCGGAACTGAATCGTTTTTAGGATGGTGTTACGCTGTAGGATAGCAAGAGATATGCGTTTTATAAAGGTTTTGTGGGAAGTACAAAGGTTGGGAAAACGGACAGGAGAGTGTAGGGTACGGTTTATTTGATGACTCGGTATAATAAAAATGACCTTTAGCGCTTTTGTGTAATCATAATCAGTCGTGGAGCAAGCATTGTAGGTCAAGCGGGCAATTTGATTCGAGGCTGCCGTGCGACACTCTGTGATTTTACTCCTTATTTCACTTTACCAACGCCCATACATATCCGACTGCGCTTAGCCATCCATATACCATTTCTCCTTCAGTATCAACTCTGCTATTTCTCGTCGTACTAAATAAATTTGGTTTCAAGATTAACATTCGGCTACAATTCGGTACTGTAATCCGTTCGTTGATGTCCTACCCCTAGTGCATCCAAAAAAAGGCATCATCACCACTCGCACTCCAAATTTCACATGTCGCCGGATTTTCTATTTTAATGCCCATTTGCTTTTTTTGTTTCACAGTTTAGGTTGTGCTCATTTCAGTAAATAGTATTAAATGTTGCGCGAAGGTGACGCCACTGCGTGAGTGCATGTTGCACCTCACGGAAAAGCGCAGAAAAGATCCGCCGCCGCAATAGAGAAGAACAACAGCATGGCGCGCGAAGTGTGGACGATCGAGCTGGGCGCGGCCGTGGGGCCCTTCCGCCTCGGCGCCAGCATCGCGGAGGCGCTGCACGCGCTCAAGGTGCGCGCGTGTTTATGTGTAATCGTGTGGCTCTTGCAACAGCTGACGTGTGCGCATGCTTTCGCTGTGGCTAGAGCCGCCTGCCCGTGCGGCCGTTCGAGATTCTCTACAATGCGAGCGAACTGTACAAGAGCGACGTGGTGATCGACTCGCCCGAAGACGGCTTCCGCGTGCGTACATCATATATATTAAAAAATGATGCAGCAACAGAGTGTATGTCGTGCGACTGACGCTCCCAGTGTCGCTGTGCGGCCAGTTGAAATTCGATCCTGTGCGCCAGGTGCTGATGACGGTCGAGTTTTACGACGTGAACCGCATCGCGCTCAAGTACGGGCGCGTCGTGATCTTTGGCGGCGACGTCGCAGCGACGTTCATGTCAGTCTACAATGTACGTATGCTGTGCGCATGAAGAAAGACGGTTGAGTATGCATCTGAAGCTGCTGCTGGTGGTGGGAAAAATGGCGGTTGCGCAGCTCTTTGGACCGACAGTTCCGGGCCACTACGAAGCTGCTGAAAAGGTGAGGAAACATCTTGCTGCATACGCTTGGGCAAGTGGCTATTGCGGACTAAACGCTGCTGTTGTTTTTGCGTGCGGAACCCATCAAGAGCTACTTTTTGGGCTACGAAGGCGGCTGCATCAAGTTCCCGATTCCAGAGGAATACCACCATCTGTACCAAAACGGCACCGAGCTGCCGCTAGAGTTCCCGGTACCATTCTTGATTATCGCCAGTCCATGCTGCAAAAGTAGAAACAAACAGCGAATGATGGGCTAACGAGGTTGTGTTTTGGACGGTATTGTAGAATGGCGCGACACCCGCGGCAACAGGGTTCATGGTGTTCGTTGGTAGCGACTATCGCTTACCAGAAGCCCCAGTAGTGACAAAGAAGTACGTTCACGGAAGTGTTGTTCGCGGCCGCGATGCGCTGTTTTCTTTTATACTATGGTGCTGATGGTATCAACTGAGTGATCCCTGCTTCCTGCTTTCTAGACACTATTTTGAACCAGTAGAGGTAGAAATTGGCGAACATGAGACGACGTTCATCTTCACTGGTCGGAAGCAGCGGATTGCGCTCGGATGGTCGCCTCAGGTAGCGCAGAGATTTGAGAATTGGTGCGTCCGCTGGGCCCACGCTGATTTTGTAATTGTTCACGCATGCGCCAGGAGGTGATCAGTGAAATCGGGCAGCCAGTGTCAGTGTTCCGGAAATCGGAAGACCCGAACGATGGCGCGAGCGTCGCGGGCGGGGTCGTCGGCGACTACTTCCACAACTATCCGCACTTGGGCATCGACATTCTCTACGACTCGCTGCACACAGTGTCGAAAGTCATCATGAAGGCGAACGCGCTAGGGTGAGTCAACTTTTCACACAGTCTTCATGCTTTGTCAGGGGGGTTTTGTACCTGATCCAATCAATGCGCATGCGCTGCTGATTCCAGGCACCCGGACTTTGGCTCGTACCACAAGTGCAACTTCCGCTTGTGCTTCCAGACGGCGCCAATTTTGCATAAATCAGGGATCAAGAAAACAAGAATCCCTGAAATCACGGCCGAAATGCCGGTATGCTTGTGCACAGTTGGAAACACATTGAACTCGCGTGGCAGCACTGGCTGACACTTTGTGTTTCAAAAAATGGTAGTGGAAAGACGTGCGGAAGATGTTTGGCGGCGCGGAGTTGCGTCCAGTGATCCACGACAACGGACTTGGACTCCACCCATTTGGCTCGAGCTTGTGCTACAGCCCAACTCCTGGCTGCATCTTCGAGGTTGGCCAGCTTTTTCACGCTCGAGACTTGCTTGCTGTGGCATTTTCCTCAAGTTTGGCGTATATTTGTTTGTCTTCACAGGTGATGAAGAATGGGTACATTGCGAGCGTGACGCTCACGACAACCTGATGAGCACACCATGACCATGCAACGAAGGCGACCACCGAAACCAATTCCAAAGCGCACAGACAGGTTGCTGAAGGTGAGCGCACCGATGGCACGCAGAGAAGAAGGAACAAAAAAATAGATGAAGGCACGGAAAACACACACAGAAGAAAACAAAAGAACACTCAAGAGCGAGAAGCTTTTTATGGTGCTGTCTGTACCATAGCAAGTTACATCATTGGAGACTTTAAAAAGCAAGATAATTGGCGTTTCTACTCTACACGACTCTGGTCGAGAAACACGAAGCTCTATTGGCAGTTGCCGCCTGGGTGTCTCTGGTCGTACGGGCCTGGAGGAAGCGGAGGCTGCGGCGGCGGCGGCTGGTAGTACGCGCTGGGCTGCTGCGGAGGCGCGTACCTTTGTGGCGGAGGCTGGTAGAACTGGCCCGGCATTGGAGGAGCCTGCGGCGGGTATGGAGGCATGTGCTGGTACTGCAACTGGAAATGCTGCCGAGGGTGGGGCACTGGCGGTGGCGGTGGCTGGTGGGGGTTCATCTGCATTTGGCCGTACGGCATCGGCGGCGGAGGTGGCTGCTGCGCCGGATTGTAGCCATGCGGCGGCGGCGGCGGCAGCGTGTAGACTGGATTGGCTCCGTACGCCATGCGCGGAGGAGCGTTGGCTGCGTAGCCGCCAGGCTGAGTATAATGTGTGACTCCGCCGTGGCTCTGGCTTTGGAACTGCACTTGCTGCTGGCCTTGAGGCGGTCCGTAGTTGCTGCCGCGTGTTCCAGTGCTGCCACGACCGCCTCCATACGAGCTGCCTCCAGCACTCGGGCGCGACTGATAATCCGAAAAGTTAGAGCTTCGGTTGGAGAACTCACCTCGCCCTGAAGACGCAGCAGCACCTTCTGGCTGACTGGCGTTTCCTCCACGGTTGCGTTTCCGGTTCATGCGCTTCGCGGCGGCTTCGGCTTCGTCGTCCGAGTACACGGTCTCGTCGGTCTCTTCGTCAAAGATGTTGGATGCGTCTGTGCCTTTGTCCTTGATCTGCTCAGGCACAATGTACGTCGTGTGCTCGGTCGCATAGAACACGGCGGCGTTCACGACGGCTTGGGCCGGGACCTTCTCGGCTTTTTCGAATCGAATCAAGTACATTGGCATCATCACGGGGCCAAACACTTCGTCGACGCACCCAATGACCGTGTGGTCGTCAAAGCACAGCACGCTGCCTTCATCGAGCGGCTTCGCGTTCATATCGGACTTGATCGTGATCATCAGCCCCGACACGCTCACGTTCAAGACGGATCCGCAGCGTGCGATCGGGCAATCCGCCGTGAGCTCCACGCCCGGTTCTCGAACCGGCACCGCGGCGACTTCGTTCGCGGTCTTCAGCGGACCGGTCACCTTGTTCTCCTCCTTCTCCATCGCGGCTTCGATCTCGGCGCGCAGCTTGCTTCGACTGTCGGGCGTGTCTTCATCGTCGTCCGAGTCGTCGGAGCTCGAATCGTCCGACATGGCCGTGAGAACATCCTCGCCGTCGTCGTCGTCATCATCGTCGTCCTCGTCGTCATCTCCATGCGCAGCAGCGCCGCTGCTGGCGGCTCCGACTGCAGCGACAGCAGACTGGACGCCGTTCACGTTCGCACTCGCAAACTGTGCGGCAACCGATTGGATCTCCATGTCGGCATACTTTGCAGCCACGTCCAAGTCGGACACGGGGACTGCTGGCACGTGGGGCGCGGCAGGCGCCAGAGGCTCAGCTGCATGCGGCGCGTCGTGGCTCATGGCGGCGTCTGTGCTGGCGGCAGTTGGGTCCATGTCCACCGTGTGCGAGCAACTGTAGCTTTTCGCGTGGAAGTCGCTTCCACCCATACAAGATCGGGAATTATCCACCAATCAAAATAATGAGGCGATGGCTGCTCCATCCCGTAATAATGTGTACCACACTGTTTTGGAAAAGTGGATAAAACCCATCAAGCAAGCGGATGTTTCGGATCTTTTGCCTCATAATCGCGCAACATAATCCGCCCAGACTATTACTCGCAATGATGCGAGCTGTTTAACACGCAATGCCATAATGGTCTTCAGGACCCTTTTAACCAGCAGCCGCATGCGACTATCACTCACGCAACACCCTCAGTTCGCAGCCAAATGGGTCCACTGCGTGCTGGCAGAACAGAACGCGGCGCATGTGAGATGAGGGCGAGCGGCACAGCCACCAAAGTGCGATAGATTATCAGCATGTGGTGTGAGCTCATCAATGGGAGGAGATTCGCAATCGCAGTGCAGCCTTATCAGCCAATCACAGATCGATGTGGATAAGAAGTCGCTTCCCATTGGCCAGTGCGGCGTCCAGATTTCGTGTCCGACCCTCCGCCCTCGATCTTCGACTCCCCCGAACCTTCAAGTCTCGCTCATTTGCGCAATTCTACCATAGGAACGCTCATTCTGGAATTCGCGCCCCGAAGCTCAAGTCCTCCCCACCCAAAGAAGCCGCCGCTGCCCAAGATGTCGTTCGAACTGCCGAAGCTCGCGTACAACTACAACGCGCTCGAGCCGTTCGTGGACACGGACACGATGAACATCCACCACACCAAGCACCACCAGGCGTACATCAACAACATCAACAACTACATCGGCACGGACAAGGGCGCGGCGTTGAAGGGCAAGTCGATCTTGGAGGTCGTGCAGTCGGCGACCGAGGCGCCTGTGCGTAACAACGGCGGCGGCCACTACAACCACTCGTACGTCCCGCCAGACTCTCTTTTGTTTTGTTTTGTTTTTGTTTTACTACGTGCTAACCGCGCTATTGCGTGCTGCCGTGTTAGCCTCTTCTGGACGTGGATGACGGCGCCAGGCTCGACCAACACGGCCCCGCACGGCGCCCTCAAGGCTCGCATTGAGCAGGACTTTGGTTCGCTCGACCAGTTGAAGTCCGAGTTCAACGCTGCGGCGTCGACTCGCTTCGGCTCGGGCTGGGCGTGGCTCGGCGTCAAGGCCGACGGCTCGCTGGCCATCACGTCGACGCCCAACCAGGACAACCCTCTGATGCCTGGCGTGGACCAGCCGCTGATCCCGATCCTCGGCCTCGACGTCTGGGAGCACGCGTACTACCTCAAGTACCAGAACCGCCGCCCAGAGTACATCTCGGCGTTCTGGAACGTCGCCAACTGGGACAAGGTCGTCGAGTACTACGACAACTTTGCGTCCAAGGGCAAGCCTGTCGAAGTGTGAAGCTCGGTGCCGAGCGCGCGCGCGTCGCTGTGAGTGCAAGAACATGTATAAAACGCCACAAAAACAGTCTCATGAGTTCTCTTCTTCGCCAAGGTTATGATTCATACACCATCGCAACCCCCCACCAGTGTGTGTATGTATTAGGTATGCACTTGTCTTACTCGCTGTTTTTTCTCCATAAAAAGCAATAATACAAAAGGAAGCATGTACCTCGAACCGCGTGCGAGTTGTGAGCCTTTCATTTCGCGCGCGCTAGGCATGGAGCTTGAACACGAGTGGCGTCACGTGCCGCTCGCCATTGTCCGTCGGACTTGCGCAGTTTTGCGAGCGAGTAGTGAGTGCGTGCGAACGAGCAAGAGCGAAGTCCACAGCCACGTACTGATGGCGATGACCGAGTAGTTGTCCCGCAGCGTCACGATCGTATGGGCTCTCGCGGCGCCCGCGTCGTCCAGATGCAGCGCGTTGCCGTGCTGGTCCACCAAGTCCACCCACGCCATCCCCGCCGCGAGTTCTACGCGGCAACGGCACGGGATCAACACATTGCCAAGTCCACGCGCCTCGTTACGTTGCATTTTTATCGATCTACCTTTGGCGTCTTGGCGGCGGTGTTCACGACGTCCAACTGCTTCTCAAGGAGCTCTTTCTGCGCGAGCGCTTCCGCGAACTCGTCGCTCGCGTTCTCTTCGCCGCTGTTTGTGCTATTGTGGCTCGTCACCACGCTTCTCGTCGTGCCTGGCGTCGCAGGTCGTGACTTGGCCGCACCGCTCGGCGGTCGCGACCCGCTTGCCGACGGAGCTGCGCCGCCTGCCAGTGAGGTCGTGGACCGCGTCGTGGACAGCGCGCCATTGGATCTGCTCGCTGCGCCGGCGCTCGCGAGCCCCTGGCGCGCCTGCTGCTGCTGGAGCGTCTTGCGGGCCGCGTCCAGCTCGGTGCCCAGCTGGATGTTCTTGTGCTTGCAGTAGTCCTCGATGTCCCGGATGCACGCGCTCTTGACGAAGCTCAGCAGGATCGCGCACGACACGTTCGCATTGTACATCTTCACAGGCGTGCTCTCTGTGGCATTAAGGGCACGCGCGCATACAATGAGAGAGAGCGCGCGCATTACCAAAGCCATACTTCACCCAGAAAAACATCTTGAAGTGGGTGTGTGTCTCTTCGCAAGTGATGATGCCAACTACAGGAGCCACGCCCGAAGAGCTCATCACAATCTGATTCAGAAGGGTATCATATACAACACGCTAATAGTAGCTAACAATACATTCGCTCCTACATTTATATATTCATTCACAAATAACAGGATATTTATTTATAAGATCATACAGTGTTTCAACCATCCACACGACTTGACTGTATCACACACATTTGCAAGCATAGTCGACTGCAGATGGCGCTCATGCGACTGCTGCTCCAGTGCTGCAGCGCGATGCGGTCCGTGGCATGCGGCAGCAACCCGCTGCTGCTGCGCCAGTACTGCGCCCGCGCGCTGCGCTCGTCGCCGTCTCCAGCTGCGTCTCAAGCGCACAACTTCGCGTTCAGCGGCAGCGGCTTCCTGATCTCGTACCACTTGGGCGTCGCGCAGGGGCTGCGCGACAGCGGCTTTCTCACGCCGCAGTCCAAGGTCGCAGGCGCGTCGGGCGGCTCCATCACGGCGCTCGCGATCGCTGCCGGCGTCGATCTGCTCGAGATCCACGACGAGGCCAAGAAGATGGTCGCGCTGTGCCGCGACGAAGGCACGCTCTGGAAGCTCGAGGCCCGACTGCGCGTGATCTTCAACCAGATCTTCGCGACGACGTCTGTGGACGTGCTCAACAAGCGTCTGACGGTCGTGACGCTGCAAGTGTGGCCCAAGCGGCAGACCGAGCGCTGGGACCACTTCGATTCGATCGCCGATGCCGGCAACGCCGTCATCGCGTCGTGCTACATCCCGTTCTACCTGGCGCGGCAGGGCGCGACCAAGTTCCGCGACGCGTTCCACGTGGACGGCGGACTCGTGGACCTCGTGCCCGAGATCCCAGGGTACGTCAAGGTGTGCGCGTTCCACGCGACGGTGCTGCGGCGCGAGGACTACGCCATCAGTCCGTCGCTCGTGCCCAACTTCCCGTACTCGATCTGGGAGCTGGCGCGCGCGTCGCTCGTGCCGCCGGATGCCGCGATGCTCGACGAGCTCTTCGAGTGGGGCATGCAGTCGGCGCTCATGTGGGCGGCGGCCCAGAACGCGAGCGAGCAGGCTCAGTAGTGAGCGATTCCGGGATATGTGCTAGGGGCGGTGGTAGGCTGTCGATAGAAGGCATGAACGCGCAAAGCAGTTTTGGTCTCAGTCATAACTCGGCCCTCTGTCCTATTTACTTATTCTGCGTCTCGTCGGCTTCGTCGTCACTGCTGGACGACCCCGAGTCCGACGACGACGACGACGAAGACGACGATGAGGACGAGGAAGACGGCGACGGCGAGCTCTCGTGTCCGTCGCCGTCTTTCAGCGCATGGCCGGTTGGAGCTTCGACTGCCGCCGCGCTCTTCGTCTTCTCTTTTCGCTTTGCGTTCGCGACGGCAGCCTTCTCGACAACCGCAGATGGCGCCGCACTCGGCTTCCCCTTGTTGTTCTCTATGGACGTTTGCCCCTTGGCAGAGACAGGCGCGCTCGCCTTCTTGGACGCAGCGCTCGGTCTTTTGAGCGGCGGCGGCTTCGGCTTGCTAGACGGCACCGCTTTTGTGTCCTTTTTCGGTTCGTTTACTGTGTTCTGGTCTACGGCTGCTTTGGCGCCTCCATTTGCGTTGTCGTTCGCAGCGGCCGGTACCGGCGTCTCTGTCGCATTGGCAGTACTCGAATCAGCACCTGCAGGAGGTGCAGGCTTCTTTCGGGGCTTCGACGGTCGCTTCCGCGGCGGCGCGATGCGGAACGGGGCGCTCTCCGACTTCTTCTTCGCGGCGGCAGCAGCGCGTCGACTCGCAGCGTCAGCTTTCGTACTCGCCGACGGCAGTGGCAGCCCCACCGACCCGTTCAACAGGTTGGACTCGGACGCTTTGCTGCTGCTGCTCTCGCTAAACTTGTGCTTTTTCTGCGGAGGCTCCATCGCCAACGCAATCGCTTCACGAAGGCTATTGACCATGCAACACACGCACGCAAACGTGAGCGCGTGTCCTCCCAGCAAAAAAAGCCACTCGCTCGTACCTTTGAAGCTCTCGTGCCTTGATCTCCTGCTGCTCTTGCTCGTGCCGCATCTTGGCTTCGGCCTTTTTCCGCGCTTCCAGCTGCACATTCTGCGCATCCAACGCAGCCACCTGGCGCGGATTCCACTGCAAATGAGGGTTTAGCTGTGTGAGGAGCGTCGCAATTTCCACGGACAAAGGTGATCGTCAGGCAGAAACGTACCAGCAGGTTGTTGCAATAAATATACTGCGTCAGGTCGCGGCCAAAGACAGCGTCGCGGTGCAGGATCTCCGGCAGCTTGGACAGATACCGCGGGTACGCGAACTGCAACACGGAGTCGCTCTTGGCTGCAGGCAGTGGCAGCATGTCGTCGTTGCGCGGCAACTCGAGCGCGTAGCTCTCCAAGCCCATCGCGCTCTCCTGCAGCTGCTCCTGGTACATGAGCGCGTCGATGTCGTCCTCAAACACGTCCGACTCGCCGCCCGAGTACTCGTCGTCGGGCTCATCGTCCATGTTGTCGAGGAACTCCTCGTCCTCGTCGCGCAGCGCGTGCAGCGAGTCGGTGTCGTCGTCGTCTCCGTCGTCGTCCTTGTCGCGAGACGTCGGTGCGCTACTACCCGCCTGCGCGCCCTTGCGGCGCTTTGCGGCAGTCGCGGCCAACGGCTTCCTCCGCGGCGCTGCGGGCTTCTTCTTGACGACGCGCACCTTCGGCGTTGTCTCTGGCGCTGAGCTGTCGTCGTTCGGCGTCGTCGCTGCGGTCCTGCGCTTGGCAGTCGCCGATGTGCTCTGCTTCACGGGCGGTTTCCGAACCGCTTTCGGCCGCGCCGCAGGCTTCGCTCTGCTCTGTGGCTTCGCGACGCTCGCTTTCTTCGCTACTGCGCTTGTCGCGCTCTTTGTCTGCGCAGACAGAGAATCTGGCGGCGGTGGCGGTGGATACGTTGGCGGCGGCGGCGGAGGCGGCGGCGACGACGGCCGCAGCGCGCCGCTCTGCGAGGGGATGAGGAAGCCGAGCTCCTCGTCCTCGCTCGAACTGCCGCTGGAGCTGCTGCTGCCGTTCGAACTGCTGCTGCTGCTGCTCATGCTCAGGTGGAGCTCCATCGTTCGCGCGCGCGCGTCCGTTCTCGGCGGCCGGGAAGGGGGTCGCTCCCATACTGTCGTTGCGCGCGAACCGGCCGCGATATTCCAGTGGACCACACCAGAGGCACCCACGATTCATCATAAAGAGGTTTTTATCGTCGCACAAAATGGTATCGGACACCAGGTAGTAGTCATTGTAAACAGGTCCGGACATCGCTCTATTACCATGCTTTCTTTCTCTCTCTCTCTCTCTCTCTATGCACATGCGGCTCAAAGCTCTGCGTGCGGCTCAAGGCTCTGGTGGTGGTGGTGGGAGTTCTGGCGCGCCCACATCTCGGCGTATTTGCCGTCGCGCTGGCGCAGCAGCTGCGCGTGCGTGCCCTGCTGGATCACCTGGCCCTTGTCGAACACGATGATCTCGTCGGCATCCTGGATTGTCGACAGCCGGTGCGCGATGATGATCGACGTCTTGTTGGCGCCGATCTCGCGGAACTCGCGCACGATCTCCGACTCGGTCTCCGAGTCGAGCGCGCTCGTGGCCTCGTCAAAGAGGATGATCGGCGCGTCCTTGAGCATGGCGCGCGCGATCGACACGCGCTGCTTCTCGCCGCCCGAGAGCTTGAGGCCGCGCTCGCCGACCTTGGTGTTGTACCCGTCGGGGAAGCGCGTGATCGAGTTGTGGATCTGCGAGATGCGCGCCGCGTTCAGCACCTCGTCCTCCGTGGCGTCCAGGCGGCCGTAGTTGATGTTGTAGAAGATTGAGTCGTTGAACAGCACCGTGTCCTGTGGCACGATCGCGATCGAGCGCCGCAGCTCGTCCAGGCCGGTCTGGCGCACGTCTTTGCCGTCGATCAGGATCTGGCCGGCCTGTGGGTCGTAGAACCGGTAGAGCAGCCGCAGCACCGTCGACTTGCCCGAGCCGCTCGTGCCGACGATCGCGATCGTCTTGCCAGGCTCCACCTTGAACGACGCCTTGGTCAGGATCGGGTAGTCCGGGCGGTACGAGAACGCCACGTCGCGGAACTCGATCGACTTGGGGTTCTTGCCCGTGAGCGAGAGCGCGTTCTCTGGCTGCGCGATGTTCGGCTTGACGTTGCCCAGCGCAAACATGGCTTCCATGTCGGTCACGGCCTGGCGCACTTCGCGGTAGATCGTGCCGATAAAGTTCAACGGGATCGAGAGCTGGAAGAGCAGTCCGTTCACAAGCACCAAGTCGCCGACAGTGAGCGCACCGGCCGCGATGTCCTGCGTCGCCATGTACATGATCGCAGTGAGCCCGAGACTGAAGATGCCGTTCTGACCGACGTTCAGCAGCGACAGCGACGTCTGCGTCTTGAGCGCCGCCTGCTGGTACCCCCTGAGCGATTCGTCGTACCGGTCGGCTTCGTGCTTTTCGTTGTTAAAGTACTTGACGGTCTCGTAGTTCATGAGCGAATCGATCACTTTACCCGCGGCTTCGTTCTCCATGCGGTTCATGCGGCGACGGATCTCGTCGCGCCACTGCGTGATCAGCACCGTGAACGTCGTGTACGTCGCGAGCGTGCCAAGCGTGACGCCAGCGTACGGCAACCCGAAGCTCTGCGCCATGATCGTGCTCACGAGTCCGATCTCGAGCACCGTCGGCACGACACGGAACGCCATCGCGCGCAGCACAAAGTCAATCGAGCGTGAACCGCGATCGATCGTGCGCGACAACGCACCCGTCTGCCGGTCCAAATGGAACTTCAGATCCATCGCGTGCAAGTGGTCGAACACGCGGATCGCGACCTTGCGGATCGTCTTTTGCGCGACGCTCGCAAACACGGCGTTCGAGAGCTCCGAGGACGCATTCGCACTGAACCGCGCGACACCGTACCCGAGCGCGATCGCCAGCGGCACCGCGACGTCGGGGGACGCGGCCAGCGCTGTGCTCGTGACGCTCAGCGAGTCGACAAGCTCCTTGAACAGGAACGGCACCTGGATCGTCAACGCCTTGGACGCGAGCACGAGGCCCGCCGTGACCACCACTTTGCGCTTGATCTCCTTGGCTTCGTCGGTCTTCTCGCTCGGCCAGAGGTGGCCCATGAGGTAGCTCAAGATCTCCTTGCTCGTCTCTTTCGGGGAGTCGTTCTGGGGCGTCGGTAGCGTCGCCGCCGCGGGCTTCTTCTGCTTCTCGTCGTCGCTCGCGACGGACGCCACGCCTCGGAAGAAGCCGCGGCCGTGGACGAGCGCGCTGCGCTGGCAGCCGCGCGACACGCAGGTCGCCGCGTTCAGGCGCCGCACGCCGCGCAGGAAGATGCTCCGACCGTGCAGCAGACTCATTTGGTCGCCACGCGCAAATTCGGCACTGACGCGGACAAGAGAGAGTAATGGTTGCCTAAAGCAACATTGGGTGGGGACGGTGGATCGATGTTGCGCGAATGTATGCGAGAGTGTGCGACGGCGTAATCACACGCTCGGATTGGTCGATACGGCGCCCAATCACAGGGACGGTACGATCACGCAGTAGGGGTTGTTACTTTTGCTGATAGCGCGCTGGGTGTTACGCAAACAAAACGCGTTGACAAAAATAACGCCATATGATTGGCTGGCGAAGTCCGCACACCTTTCGTGATTGGTTGCGCTGACAAAAAAACATACACTTGATTGGCTAAAGTGCACATCCGTCAGCGTCGCTGATTTGGCTATGACTGCATTTTACAAAGGGTATGCTATCTGATTGATCGCCTTGCAAGGCAGTTCCATACTCAAAAGAGAACCCACTCCTTTTACTACGGATTTCAGTGAGAATGTCACCCTATACAAAAGCAACTATTTCTCAAATGATGTCCGCAGCAATGCCGACTTCTTCTTTTTTTTGCGTCTGAGAAGAACCGGCGGTCAACAACGCTCTCGAAAGAGTCGTCCCCCAAGAATGGGGCCACCCGGTGGATGGGCTGAGGATTCATTAATGCCGAGGTCGTTGAAGACGGCTCGGTCGGTTGAG
>JAADVP010000559.1:0-19005 GCA_023335675.1 Globisporangium solare | reverse complement strand
CATATCTGATTTTTCTTCTTTTTGTGTGGACAGGATGGCTTCTGAGATAACAGATGGATTCTCGTCCTATCTTTACTTATGCATAAACATACAATCATTCCTAAAGGTGTCATAAACATCTACCAACATTCCGATGTACCGAAATATTGATACATTGTACCATCATGGTACCGTCGACCCTTACACCAGACCTGAATTCAGAGTGTATATTTTATCGTATAGTATACGTGATTGGTCTATTTTTTTATTTTCCAATCTTTTTGTATATTTTTTCTTACTTTTGAATCTTTTTGTGTATTTTTTTACTTTAATTTATCCTGGTGTATATTTTTTATATTCCCATTTAAAAAAATCCGCACGCGCAGCGGGCGGCGCTCGGCTAGTAAGAAATTGTAACAGCAGCATTGGACTTTGTTTCACACTCACGAGCTTGCCTGACAACTAGCTGATCCCTTTCAAAACGTCAAACCAACCGTTTGCTCGTGGCTACTTGTTGTTTACTCGCGCTCTTAAATCGCGATTGAAGCCTTCAAATACACTTTCATGGACTTCGTCAACGAATTCGAACACTTGACTTGGAGTCAAGAGTTCCTCGTGCTCAAGCTCGCTCATAGCTTGCTGCTCTTGCATAGCGTCTCGCTCCATTTGAACTCTCCCATGGGCTTGTGTCTCCAGGTCTCCGTAATCGCAAGTGAAACCTTCAAAGCTCGCCACTAATTGACTGGTCGGACTCTGCAAAACAGCGCCATGCTTTTGCTTCAAACACGGATCCCAGTGGTTCTTGATGGCGCTATCAGTTCGCCCTGGCAACTTCTCTGCAATCCGGGCCCAACAGCTGCCATATTGCGCCTGCATCGCGATGATCGTCGCCTCTCCTTGCTCTGTCCAAGGCGCTCTGTTGATCCTCGGATCGAGCTGATTGTACCAACTATCACAACCAAGTTAGAGGGCGTCTACGTCCGGACCACACAGGATGCACGCTTTTGCCAGAAAGCAAGGTACCCGCCGTTCTCGACATTGCCGCCCAGTGCGCCCTTCTATATAGGAAGCCAAAAAGCTCCAGTCATGCGGACCGTAGCGCGTAACCAGATCGATGAGCTGCGCGTCCTCGGCGGGGAGCCACGCGCGCCTGGAGCCGACGGCGACGTTTTGCTGCTCATGCCACCTCTGACAGCACTCTGCGGGACTCTTGCTTTTGATAAGGCTGGCGATTAGACTCCAGTTTCTTGCAGAGTGCTGATGCACGGCGTGGCGCAGTACTTCGTCCTGCATGTAAACAAAGCGGGTCAAGTGAAGGACACACACAAAACCAGGTCGTAACGCAAAGCTGCTCCACAAAGCTCACCTTTTCCGAGTTCCAGCCGCTAGAGACGTCGCCTGGAGTCGGAGCAGTACGTTTCTGCGCTACCAGTGTGTCTGATATGTGCCCTCGCGCTTGGACACTGAGCTCAGGATTGGAAGCACACCTCTTGCCTGGCACAACGAGTGCTGCTTGGTTTTGCCAATTGCCGTGGTATCACGCGTCAGCAACAAGCCGTTAGGTCGATGCAACGCGCTCCCACGTCGCCCAATTCCCTTGGCCTGTTACTTACCTGGTTGGCGTGCTCGTACAGCGTGCGTGCCGGCCTGCACTCCCTCCCATGTCCGACCAGCTCCAACTTGAAATGCAATCACTTTCGCCCACTCGGAATGGCGCCTTTGTCGCCAGTCGCACATCGCACAAACTGCGCTGTACAATCCTGAAAAGACCACCATTCGTATGCACGGTTTGCGAATGATGGTGTGGCAGATGCATGTCAATGCGTCACGTTTTATTCAAGCCCGCAACACATGTACATGCTATGACAATGGTATACACAATAAAAGCGCTGAGGTTCAATGGAGGACGGAACGTTGGAATGAGTATCGGTTCACAGAATGCAACGTGACGGGTGAATGCATCCGACCATCGAAAATCAACTTTCGATGGGATTCGGTGGTAATCTCGAGGCACGAGCAAACCAGGAAGGCTTCGATTCAGAGACAAAATTCGACGGGCTGGTGCTTGAGTACGCGACATTTGGAGAGCGAGGCTATCTGCTTTCACAGCACGGACCACTGCACGGACGAGGCAAAAGTGTTGGCAATAGTCACACTAGGTCCTCCGAAGGCATGGGAACGCAAGAACGAATGTGAGCGCTCAACTGACGCAATACACAATACGCTGACATCAGCCCAGCGATCAATACGTGGTATTGGAGAGGTTCATATCCCGAAATGCTGTTTCTCTTTTCTTCTTCTTTTGAGATCAGTAGTTGTAGCGAAACTGACGACTCAGAGAGTAATGGAAGTTGTTAGCGTTCTCTCTCAGCCCAAAAGCCTGCTCCAAACGCTATTGTTGAAACCTCGGGTTGCCTGAGGGTGCATCAATTGCCTTTGACACGCCGTCGAGGTTAGGAGCGGCCGTGACTCGCACGTCGCAGTGCGTGAAAGACACGCCAAGCAAGATCCTTCTGCATTGTTCCAAGAGGAGCAAAACAGACAACCACTCACGGTCAAAGACCTACGAGTGATGGTAAGTCGTTCGGGGCAATCAATTTCAGTGCCGCAGATCGACACTGTGCAAATCGTCAGATAGGGGTGTACTCGAGAGCGCGGTTATCAACCATGTCGGCCTGGCGCAACGCAGTTCAAACAATTGCACTCGTTAGCCTTCTTCGACCAACACCAACGGACTTTTGCAGGACAACGTATCACTTCATTCAAACATGGGATACAAAGGCCACTCAAGCAAAGTCAATCCACGATTTGTATAGTAAATGCAAACCTCCAACCTCATTAACCCAGTCTTTAGGGAGCGATGACGCCTACTAACCGCGTGCCTCATGCATTATTTGTTCATAACCGCATCATCATCGAACCCTTGGTACTCGAATCGCTATGCGCGGTGCAAAAATATGAAAAATGCCGTCACGAATCCCAGAAAAGTCCTCTTTACCTGTTTGTCGACGACTTCTCCCTTGTCGGCTTATATGCGCAGCGCGTCTTGGCTTCATTTAAACATTCGTAATTCGTCTATTCGCACTTTCGCGTCCACTTCTTCGCCAGTCAGCGATGTGGCCCTGACCCTGAGTTCGCTCTGCACACTCTCGTAGACCTTGTCCACAAATTTCGAGAATAGCGTCGGTGCGAGGAGGCAATCTTCATCGCCTTTGTCACGTGCATGCTGTGGAGGCAGAGAGGCTCGCTCTCCGAGTGCTACAGACTCAAACTCCAGCTCATTGATTGTCGTCCCTGAATCGAAATCTTCCTCGCTCGCTCGTAACTCAAAATCATCACCGAATTCCATCGAAAGCCAGTTGGGTGGTAGATCGCAGCCACGAGCCACGTCCGAGTCCTGCATTCCATCATCCGATGCAGTTGCGCGGCGTTTGCCATCGATCTCCGGTTGCTGCTCAAGCTTGCGTTTCATGCACGAAAAATGATTCTTCACTGCGTTGTCGGTCCGGCCAGGCAGATGCTCGGCGATCTTGGTCCACGAGTTGCCAAACTCGGCGTGCATGGCCATGAGAATTCCTTCCTCTTCCAGTGTCCATGGCGCCTTGTTGATCTCAGGATCAAGTTGGTAGTACCACCTACATAATGTAGCCCACAAACGAGCTCTCAGACAAAAAAGTTCCCGCCTAAAGCCGTAGAGAATATCTTACCGTTCTCTACATTGTTTGGCTGTTCGACCTGGAATGTAAGAGGCTACAATTGTCCATCGCCGCGTGCCGTAGCGCGTGACGAGCTCCAGGATCTTGGCATCCTCGGCAGGGCCCCAACGTTGCCGCTGCACCGTCTCGAAGGTTTGCAACTCGCGCCACCGCTGGCAGCATTCTGCAGAAGACTTACCTTCGACGCATCTCGAAATCTGCCTCCAGTTCTTGGAACCGTGTTGGTAGACGCCTTGACGCAGCATTTCATCCTACGCTCCAAAACTTTAACAATTGTACTTCGTTCCCCTCTAGCTGCAATCAAATCACAAACGTACCTGGGTTGGGTTCCAACCCCGAGGCTCGATGGCCAGACTCTCTGCTGTTCGATTTGGTGCACTCACGATGGATCGTAGGAGCTCACTCTTGGGGACTTGTTCGCGACTTGAAGAATGAATTCGCATGTGTCTGGACACCTTCATCTGGGAAAGATATCTGGTTATGTCTCCAAAGGGACCTGTGGGTCTTCTGCGACAGCCAGTCGTCATGTGAGCATCTTTTTTTGTTTCACTTCAACAGAAAGCAACACAAATGTCGTTCGGCTGAACCGTCAAACACCGCTTCTGGAACGTTGTGACTCGCTGTGCGGCCTGGACGCTGAAAGTCTGCTTGCGACATACTCCAAGTTGAGAACGTTCGAGAGTGACATTTGGCCATCGCCGCCTCGCCAATGTGAATCGACTGGCATGGTCACTGTCGCCCAGGCGCCATTTGTACCCAACTAAAAAGGGCGCCAAAGAACCTTGCTTTAAGGGCGTGTCCTCGAAGCGACCATGCGCGACACTCGCCTTCAGGGTTGGACAATACTCGCGCGACACGACTTTTTGTGTGACACAAGCACTTCTACTAGACTATTTTTTTGCATTCACACCAGAGCGTTGTGGGCACGCAAAGTTATTTCTCGTGAGGTCTCTCTGTCATTGTCTCGGTGGATACTCTTGAAAACGCGCACGGAAAATTGGGGCTTGTTCGCCCACTCCCACGCGCTCAAACTTCACTCTTGACTTGATTTCGTCGCAGGCCGTATGGAGCCAGAGATTTCGCTACGCCACAGTTCAAGTTCTTTTTACAGGCTCCCAACATCAGATCCCTGAAGGTGTTGGACTTCATTCACTTCAACTGGGCACGCTCAGCGACGCGCCCACTTCGCCTGCTCGAAGCCAACAAATCTGTCCAACTCACCACAAAGAATCTGGCTCAAATCATCGATTTCCAGAGCTTTCGCCGTGTTTTGATTCCGTCCACGAGTGTACATCTCAGCAATTGCAGTCAGCCATGGCATAGCTGTCACATACACACATACGCTGCTGCTGACTCAGCACTCGCTGTCGTCCAATCGATTCTTTCAATCAACAAGTTGCGCAGGACAAGTGGACTTGTAGCGGCGATCCGACTGGTGGCGCAACACTGTACACGGCAGCGAAAGAAACAGTGCACACGCGCGAATGTCCACGAGGAAATCTTACCGTATATTGCACATTGTTTACCTCCATTGGTTTTTCATATCGAGCCGCCCCTTTCTCTCTGTCTTGCATCGGGTCCTTCAAACCGAGTCGAGTGCCTCAGAGGCACTCACTCTCGTCGTGGCCGCACGCAGGGCACTTCAACGACTTGTTGAGCACTGGCACGATGCACTCGTCGTGGAACGTGTGGCCGCACCGGAGCGTCGTGGTGTACTTGATGCTCGAGCAGAACGTCTTGCCCTGGGTCCTTGCCACCGATCCGGACGAAGTTGAGCTCGCCGAAGACGACGTTGAGCTCGATCTCGTGCTTCTGTTGCTGGTCGGGTGCTCGCCCGTAGGTGACTTGATGTCGGCGGAGATCGGCAGCACAAAGGCGTCTTCCGTGAGACTCGAGTTGCAGAGGGAACAGACGCATCGGCACACGATGTCGTCCAGGTCGCTGAAGTCTTCGTCCTCGGAGGCCGTCGAGAACACAGAGCTAGTAGACGAGCGCACAGTGGAGGCTTCGTCGTCGTCGTCCTCGGCCAGGAACGCGTCTCGCAGAGGATGGTCGAGACGCTGGATGTCCTCGAGCACGAACGCTTGGACCTCGGCGGCCACGTCGGTCAGCAGGATGTTGCACCCGTGGTTGTCGCGCGACAAAAGGAACTGCTGGAGCTTGATGAGCCCGATATCGAGGCGCTCGCGGCGCTTGTCCATCAGGCATGGGCACGAGTTGCCGAAGAAGAGCTTCTTCGGGAAGTAGTTCTTCACGAACGAGTGCAGGTACGCGCAGTGGGCCGTGCACACGTGGCCCTGCTGCAGCTTCTTGAGCAGCCGCTCCTTGAGCTGGTGGAAATGCTCAAATGGGCGCGGCTCCTGTACAAACACCGCTTTGGAGCCGCGGTGCATGACCGTGAGCGTGTACAGGACCTCGGGCTTCTGCTTCTTCGTCTCGCGCTCCGTCTTCTCGACCTTCTGCGCCGTCACCTTCAGCGTGAGGCGCTCCAGGTACTGGACGGACGGCGGCAGCGGCTTGACGCGCTTGAACTTGGCCGAGCGGTGCGAGGACATGGGCTACGGGCCGGTGGAACTGGGGCCGCGTGAACGCAGCGACGCCAAAATCAGAGTGACGGGAGGAAAGAGCGCATCCTGAGTCAAAGAATCTTTTTTTTTCACTGACGAAACGAAAGAAAGGCTCACGCAACTACCTGTTAAACATGATACAGACCACAATACGAAGATATGCTAACAGTTACATCAGATTGGGAAGCAGGCCATACTAGGTTCATATAATGCAGAAACCTCTGTATTAGACACTATAGCCAAGTCTGAAACTCTTGAAACCTTCTATAATCAATTTGTTGAATCCGTTTCTCGATGCCAAGAGCGACGGTCGTTTTAGTTTTCGCGATTCAACCGAACGTGACTTGTGGCTTCGGGCTTCCGTAATCTGCGGACGGCAGCTGTCGCCGCCACCCAATGGCTCGCGCGGCGCAGTCGCAATCGCTGCGGGTTGCCGTTCATGCGATTACGGCCGCTGCGCTGCGAAAGTGTAGCTTTCCATGAGGGTTCGTGAAAAAGAAATCACGCCATTCGCAGCCGTGAGCCGAGACCACTGGCGAATGGATGGGTGGCTGCGGACCCAGAGAGATCTTCTCTGACGCGTCGCGCGTGGCGCGCGCTTTGACATCTGCACGCTGACATGCGATCACTTGGGCTGACGGACACGCTGTCTATGTGTCGCGCTGGACTTTGGTTCAAGTCCAGCGTGGCAAAGGCTCGAGCGTCACACTGGACGCTCGACCGCCTCGCGTTTGACGAAAGTGGAAATGCTTGAAGAGCGACCGACATGCGGTTGCCACACAAGACGCCGCCGTGAGTCAGGGCTCTTGGCGTCGACGTGGAGGGCTGGACGTTCCAGGTCTATGAGCATCTTGAGCGATTAGTCGCCTGAACGACTGTCCTGACTGCCGATTAGTCGCACTCAGACCTCTGAACAACTGTCCTGACTGCAACGTCGGCTCGGTTGATTACAGCACGCTGTCGTCACCACTGAGACTGCATGCGCCAGGTTTATGAGGTTCTCGAGCTGCTAAAGTACTGTTCTCGCTGCCCCAGTCAGTTAATGCTGCGACTTTGTGAAGCAATTCTCAGTGGCACGTCAAATTTGTAGGACCGCTCTTCATCTGCCGAAGGACTGAAGTTGAAGGAGCTTCCAACAGTTCTTCGTCGCTCTCAGAGGATCGAAAGACGGCTGAACACTAGCATTAAGCCCGCATACTTACACGAGAGGATGGATGAAGATAAGTCAGACGCTCTGTCATTATGTGATAAATACATACATATCATCTACAAGCTAGGCCTACAGACCTTCGGCATGGCCGCACGTGGGGCACTGCATGGCCTCGTTCAGTCTTGGGACGATGCACTCGTCGTGGAACGTGTGGCCGCAGCTCAGCGTGGTCGTGTAGCTCAGGCTCGCGTAGGCGGATTCGCGACCGCAGGACGTGGAGCTCACGCTCGATGACGAGCTTCCCGTGTGGGCAGGAGGCTGCTTGCACTGGGACACGATGTTGGCGAACGCCTCGCCATCGAGGCTGGAGCAGCAGAGCGAGCAGACAGAGTCGCAGGCGATCATCTCGTCTTCCTCCTCGGAGCTCGTTGCGGAGAGCATGGAACTCGATGACGCGCGCGACGAGGCCTCGTCCGCGATGAGAACGTCTCGAAGCGGGTGGTCGTACTGGCGGCGGACATCGCCGAGAAGGAAGGTCTCGACCTCCGTAGCGATGTCGTTGAGCAGGATGCCGCAGCCGTGGTTGTCGCGGATCAAGAGGAACTGCTGGAGCTTCTTGAGGCACAGCGCCAGGTTTTCGCGACGCTTGTCCATCAAGCAGGTGCGCGAGTTGCCAAAGAACACTGGGCGAGGGAAGTAGCTCTTCACGAACGAGTAGAGCACGGCACAGTCGGCCGTGCACACGTGGCCGTGCTGGAGCTTCTTGAGCAGTCGCTGCTGGAACTGGTGGAACTGCTCAAAGGAGCGCGCTAGCTGCGTCCACTTGGTCTCGGACGCGCGGTGCGTGATCGTGAGCGTGTAGTAGATCTCGGTCTTGGACTTCTTCTCGGCCGAGAGGTCGAACGAGACCTGCTCGAGCAGCTGGACGGACGCCGGCAGCGGGACCACAGCCACGCGCTTGCGCTGAAATGAACGTCGCGACACCATCTTGCGAGTGAAGGAGTGGGGGGAGTGAGTTGAGGCGGTGGAGGGCGGACCTGTTGACTCAAAGGAAACTTTGGGAATGAGCGAGCGAACCGGCAGAAAACGAGCACGCGGCCCCGCAGACGTCTTGCGTAATCCGCCTGACTGCGGAGTGTTGATTGACGGCGGATTGTGGCAGGTCACCGCGAGATGCGACCGACACTCCAGCAAGCACCATAATCAACCCAAGAAGGGGGTCGAGGAGCGCCACTAGCTTACTTTCGAGTAATATTACTTTTCATTTAATTATACAGTTTTAGTAACCATATATTACAATATCACTAAATGATAATGGTATAATAATAAGTGCCACAGGATGCTAACCGACAGGTGTCGGAGAGTAATCGGCAATCATGCGCCATGTGTGAGTAACGTTTACGCATCGACTGTTGCGTTTGTTCATCAGGCAGGAGTGATGGTCCCCCATCAAGTACCATCCAGTCGCGCGCGCACGGCCCACTCCATGCGGTGGTGCGATGCGTTGCCTCATTGGGCCACTCGTTGGCAGAGAACGCGAGCCTCAGCGAACAATTCTGAGATTCACTCCAATTGCACGCGCCTCCAAACAGAGCGCGGCTTGGGCCAGTGACTCTGGAGTTTGGCACAGCTGCTGCAAGAAACGCGACTGTCGCCCCAGCGCCACGAGCGATGGAAATAATGTCGTAGCTCTCATCAGCCGACTTAATTGCGTACAGAGTGACATAGAGCTGCAACCACGATGTTAGCGCTACATACCTTGGCATAATACTCTGATCATGCCCTCCTTCTCGCTTAAAAGGTCAGCCTCAACTTGGCACAATCTGGGCTTTTAAAACGTTTACATCACTGCTCTGGCTGACTTGAACGGACCAAACAAACTAAACGGCGGATTTTGTTTGCTCGGTTTCTTGCGGTGGACGGCACAAAAGCCCTGGCCAAGCAAGCACTTGCGCCTCGTCGCCTTGGTCGCACTGAAGGCGCCAAGTATGATGCAAACGACCTCGATCCCCACGTCGATCACCGCCAGCACCCGGCTTCAACGTGGCGCAATCAAGCGACTCGACACGGAAAACCTGTCGGCTGATGAGAACAAGCAATTGATCTTCAACGTGCACATCAGCGCTTCAACTCGAGGCTCTCCAGTCAGCGTCCAGCATGCACAAACCTCGGTGACGGCGCTTGGCATGCAGTTGGTCAAGCATGACTCGCTCGTAGACGAGTGCAAATGGCGTCAACAGCGTGCCGGTCAGCTCGGAAGCTTCAATGTTGCAGCTCCGACTATAATAGTATCCTACACTCGAGCGATTTCGCGCACTCTGGGAAAGAATATACCAGCCGCGACTCGCATATCCGACGCATTGTCGTCACGAGGTCAGCTGCTCCTGATAAAGCTTGTGGAGAACGCTTATCGCAAGATATTTGATATCAAAACACATTCTATTAGTATAAGTTCTCTATATGCGCAGGCTGGTTTCTCTCTATTCGATTTCGAGGTGGTCGCACGTCGGACATCGTCGGGTTTCGTTCAAAATCGGCATAATGCATTCGTCGTGGAAGCGGTGGCCACAGCGCAGTGTCATCGCGTAGACACACAGCGTGCTGCGGCGGCCAGTTGGCGTCGACGCTGTGGGCTCGCTGCTCTCTCCCTCGCTTTCGCTCTGGAGCAAACTCGCCTTGCAGATTTGGCACGGCGCCTCGGCGTCAACATCCTCGATGTCACTGCTCTCAGAGATGTACGACGTCGGCGAGAACGAGTTAAACGTGCTGCGCAGCTCCACTGGCGTGAGCAGTTGCACCGAATACTCCTTCGTGTCGTAGCCGAAGAGGAATCCGACGAACTCCTGCGCCAGTGCGTTCGTGACGATGCGGCACGAGTGGTTGCTCTTGTTCGTGATGAACTGCAGTACGTTCGAGAGGCACATCTCGACGGCGTCTCGGCGCTTCGCCATCTTTTGCGTCTTCGAGAGCGTGAGTGTGCGCTTCTTGGGAAAGTAGCTGTTGAGGAAGCTGTACATCCACGGGCACTCGGCCTGGCACACGTGGCCCTGCTGCATGATGGCGAGCAGTCTCTTCTTGAGCTCCCGCAGGTCGTCGAACGAGTGGATCTGACGACAGGTGGTGCTGTCGCCAGCCCTCTGGGTAGTGATCACGAACTTGTCGCTGTTGTCGATGGCAATGTCCAAGGTCACGTTGTCAAGCAGTGCGAGGTGCGGGTGTGCAAGCAGGTCGCTGGACGACAAGAGCTTCGACTTGGGCATCGCGGAGCGGCGGCGTCTGCGCGACTGGCTAGACGTCGCAGGAGACTTGACTGGAGATGAGCTCATGGGTGCGTTGAGTGTGGTGAGCTGCGGCGGTGCGTGCTGCTCGGGAAATTGCGGAATGAGCAAGCGAACATGAGCTTTTGGGTATATCGAAGTGCATGCTTGGTTGCCGCGCATTCACTCCGCAGTGGGGATGTTTGGCGTTTACCGTCACTCTGACACGCTTCTACGGTAACAGCCAATGAGAGCATCTCCTGGAAACTCTTTTTGGCCAATCATAGCACGTATCTCTAGAATCCAACGAGTGTATCCACTCGGACGATGGGGCGACCGTGGGAGCCAGCGGCGGCGATTATGCGGCGGTGGATTGCTCCAGCCGTGGGTGCCGCCGTCGGGAGTAATCAGAGGCTCCCGATACAAACGCGGCACTGTTGACGCGGGGCTGACGGCGGTGGCTCAATCCCTCGACAGCGTAAGCAGCGGCGCGACGACAGGAGCCTCTCATCAAGACATCTACGAGAGAGAACAACAAACAGGGGTGCGCAATGTGACCAGGCGGGTTGCACTGACTGGAGAAATGGCAACTCGCGCGCAATCGCAGTATTTATAAAATGATGCCGGGCATTGGCGACCAAACGACGGACAACGAGCGAACGTCGTGCGGGCAGAATCCAGAGCCGCGGTGCCTGTTAGCGTCTTGTTGATCGTATATCGCAACAGTGCGTCCAAACAGCACTGTGGATTTTAGCCTCAACGAGCCAAAGCCCGCGCTTACACCAGCTGTGAGTCGCGACGCTGATGGCTTTGACCGAGCGACCCTGACGAGAGGGTAATCAGGCTGCTTAACATGTATACTCTCGACTGACGGGGGCCAAGAGCCAATCGTATGCCCAAGTACTGTAGTTTGACTGCAGTGAGTGGCATCCTTTTTTCGTTGGTTGTGCCCTGGAACTCGGTTCGGCTGATCTTGTGCGAGAAGAGCGCTGCAGCGCGGAAAGCGACTTGATTGCGCCTACGACATTGGAGACATGCGTTAGGTTACGCCCGCAGAGAGCTTCCGAAGGATCTCGGTGACTCGCGCTGTTTACACTTGGCATCCATACCGCAGACGCGCAGCGAAATCGTGTGTCATTGGACCAAAGTCCAATGCAACTCTTGGCAGCTTCCTCTGCATCCGGTTGCTCAATTTGGCTCTTCGTGCACAAGTGTGCACACTTGAAAAACGATGATACGTTAGCATGATTACACCCCCCAACTCCTTGTGACTTGGTCCCAGCAAAACCACGCAGGAGGACAGCGACTCAAGACCCTGTAGAAGCCGAGCAATCCATTGGGTACTGTTGTTGTCCCTACTGCTTTCTCATTGCGAGAAACGACCGCGGTCGTGGGGCGAAGCGTAGTCCACGTTCGGACTTGCCGGGACGATGCCGAACGGGTTCATGTTGAGCTGCGAGCCAAAGTAGCTGGCCTTGATGTGGTCCATGTTGACAGTCGCGCCGATCTCGGGGACTTGGTACAGATCTTTCAGGTACTACAGCAATACACAGAGCAAGCAGTAAGAAAAAGCAAAGATGCACGCGACCAGATCAGTGTCATCAAGAGGCACGAGGAATAAACAGCGAGCACGTACATTGAACAGGTTCGGATAGTCCCGGATGAGTTTTCTATTCGCCTTGAACTGCACCACGTAGACTTCGTCGAAGTAGATGAGCGTCTCAAAGAGCCGCAAGTCTGCCTCGGTGATCTGCGAGCCGACGAGATATCGCTGCTTGGACAGGATCTCGTCCATGCGGTCGACCATGGCGTACAGATTCCGCACCGCGGTGTCATGCGCTTGCTGCGTGTTCGCGAAGCCGACCTTGTAGACGCCGTTGTTGATGTGTTCCGTGACCCATTCGTTGACTTCGTCGATCTCGTTCCGGAGGGCGCTCGGGTACAAGTTGATGTTCGACGGCACGAGGTCCTCGAACTCGCTATTGAACATGCGCATCATGTCGGCGGACTCGTTCGAGACGACCGTGTTCGTGTGCTTGTCCCAGAGTAGCGGTACGGAGAATCGCGTCGGCGTGGTCTGGGCAAACTCGTATAGGTCGCGCACAAACTTGGCGTTCATGACCGGGTCCGGGCTGCATCCCTTGGACGAATACTTGCCGATGCCCGTCGGTCCAGGCAGGAACGGCGTGGTCTCCGGGTCGACAAACGCCCAGCCGTTGTGCGTGTCGCTGGGGTCGTCCGGCCGCGTGCGCTGGAACAGCGGGTGCACCGCTGAGGCGCTGGCGACGTCCTGGAGCCCCTTCAGGTTGAGCACCGCGACGACGCGGCATGCAAACGGGCACGCGAGCGACACGTTCAGGTGATACCGGTCTTTATCTACAGAAGTTGCGAAATAAAATAGTACACGACGAGAAGGAAGGGGTCAGCACGAGCGCCGCGGGGCAAGGTCTCCAATGCAAGCGCTGCTCACACCTGGCGGATACCGCGCGCCGGGGCCGCTGCGAATGAAGTTGCGCAGCGACGCCATGGGGCTTCTCTGCTGCGGACTGGCGCTGTTTCTACTGCAACCGCAGCGGATGACATGGTTGACCCATGTTTGCGAATCAATGTCACGACGTTGGACCGCCTTTCTACCGGTACAGTATCGGTATGCACAAGATGCATTACTCAGCACAGACAGTATGCACATACGAGAGGCTCAAATGTAAAACATGGAGTTGCTCAAGGCGGCGTGGACGCTGCCCTTGAGGAAGGACGCGCGCGCCGCGGCGAGCTGCGCGTAGTACACGGGCGGCGCGATGGACACCGACCGCGTGCATCGCGCGAACGTGAAGCATAGGTGGTACGCCAGCGTCTGGAGCTCGTCCGCCGAGAAGCGGTTCTCGTCCAGCAGCACGCTGTAGTGCGCGGGGCAGCTCGTGCCCTGGATGCCGCCGTGCGCGTAGAGATAGAAGTCGAAGCGGCTCGGGGAGCCGATCCCGCGGTCGATCACCGTGCCGGGACGCATGTTGCCGTGCTGGCCGGCGTCGCGCGCGTCCACGGCAAACGCGCGCAGGTGGTGGTGCTTGGTCGCGGTCACGAACGTCACCGGCGGCACGAACGACGCGGCCATCAGCTGGCAGCCGATGCGCAGCGCTCTGACTTCGGCTTCCAGGACTTCGCCCACTTGTCCGTCGCCGACGCCTTCTCGAAAGTACAGCACGCGCTCGGGCTGGTCGCCAGTGTGCTGCTGGAAAGCAAGCAGCACCTCACGGAACATCGCCGGCAGCTTCGAGAGCGCGTGCGTGGCGTCTGGCTCGGCTGCGACGCGCGCAACATGCGTCACGCAGTCGAGGTCGACGGACGCGACGACCGACACGACCATTGGCGAGCGCGCGTCTCCAGTCGAGTCGACCGACACACCGAGAACGATCGTGCGCTGCCGCCCGAACCGAGAGCGCGGCCCGAAGAGGTCGCGCACGATGGCGTTCGTGCCGCGCAGCTTGACGTTCAGCTTGAGGCACACGTTGGCGCAGTATTGCGCTTGCGGTCGCAACACATCGACGGCCACGATGCATTGGCTCGCGATGCCAAGCACCGAGTCCGTCATGCACTTGATCGCTGCGTACGCGTCCGGGTCCTTGTCTTGTTTGATGACCATTAGCAGCTGCGCGCGCTGCCCGAGTCTCGCAGCTCGGTACTGCACGATGTCGTTGCAAATCGCCAATGAACTCCTCGATGCTCGCATCGCGGTGGTCGTGGCGGTGAACAAGAACCGGATCCGCCGTGTCGATGTGAAGCGCGCACGTGTCTGCGGTGCTGCGCAGCGTGCGGATGAATCGACGCACGTCGCGCTCCAGAATGTTGGCGTCCACCACCACACCCCAGTGCTGCAGCGTGGCGGCGCTTACGAACTTGTGATCGCGCAGGTTCCACTTGCCGAGCGATGGGCGCTCCGACGTCGCCGCGTACTGCACTTGTGGAGGATCGAGAACGCGCGCTTCGACGACTCGCATGCGAGGACTCACGCGAAGCCTGAACGCACGGAGCAGAGGGTCGTTCTCCAAGCCTGCACTGCGCAGCTGCTCGTGGATCAATGCGCGACGTGCACTCGGACGATGTCTCGTGTACCGAAGGATCTCGGCCGTATCGGCCTCCGAAACCTGTGAGCACTGCTGCCCCAGCGCGACCATGCAAAGCTCGATCGGAAGGAGCTCGGGGCGCGCGCTGGTGCCGACGTTAACCGGCGGCAAGTGCGGGTAGTGCAGACGTACGCCATAGCATTCCACAAAGTACTCCACGACCGAGATCGAGGCACCGTCAACTGCGATCATCGTCTCGTCAGCGCTGTGCGAGCCGATGTTATGAATTGGCTTCTTGCGGTCGCGTCGATGCAGTGGCGTCACTTCCACTCGTTGGAGCGCATGCGCCAACGCCCGCGCCGCAGGGTAACTCAGCTGACTCCCGATCTCGCGCGGGCCTCGCACCCCAAGCGCAGCCAGCACCAGATCCATTGGCGATCCTGGCACCCAGAACACTGTCGCGGCTTGGTCAATGTTGAGCAACAGCTGATCCTGCGCGACGTGGATCGACTGGTGGTACCCACCGCAGAGTTCTTTGCCGCCGGGGAACGCTAGCGCACCTCGCGTCGAGTACAGCTTGCGGCCGATCGCCACCAACCTTGAAGGAGCAGCAACGCAGACAAGTTTCACAGTCAGCTCAATCGCGTGAAGTATACACAAAGCAACACACAAACTCACCGCTGCGAGCTGAAGTGGCGCGTCACAACGTCCAGCGCATGCACGAACGGAAGCGCGCTCGCGCTCGGATCTGCAAACACGCGCGCCAAGTCTCGCATGTTGACGACTTCCACGAACTGAATCGCCACCGTCCACGTTGTCCAGGGTCCACGGTGGTTTCGCGCCGCTCCGTCTAGCGTCACACTTTCAAGCGTTTGCTCTCTCCACGGGAGGCGCCGGGGTGTGTAAACTGCCGCCATGCCGTCATGCGCAAAAGGGACGCCGCCAAAAGTCGCCTCGTGTTGCTGCAACGCAGCATCCACAATCGCGCGAAAGAGACTGGTCGACACCGAATGGCGCTCCTCTTGGCGTGGCCCGCTCGCCGGTGGGAGGACGCTTAGGTGGTACTTGAAGATCTCGTTGATTGCGGCTTCGTCCATCGAGATTGCAAAAAGGTTCACCTCGACTTGCAAGCGCTGGCCCGCGACACCAAAGCCCGGCCGCGCGCACGCACCGACTGGTGCATCCAGCATTGCGTCGTCATTCAAATCGATTTCATGTGGTGGCGCTCGGCCGTCGTAGCCACGCGAACCAAACTCCGCTCCATCGTAGTAGTCGCGGTGGAAGGCGTACTCGTCGAATTGCCGCCTGCTGTAGTCGCGCTCGCTGTCCACGCCACTGGCAGCGTCTCTCGATCCGCGCGACGCACCGCAGCGCGCTCGTTAGCTTGCGCGCGCGTCCGTTCTTGCGAGGCACTGTGTCAGTCAGACCAGAGAGCTCGACAGCAAAGCGGCCGGCGGCGAGAAGGGGCGCAAAACTCAACTGTGCGATCTTCAAAACCAGCACGCAGGAGACTGCAGCAAAACCGGCCAAACACAGAGCTCAACAGCGCGGAGCGCACGCGTGCAGCGCCAGTCGAGAGCCAAGTTGCGCGCCGCAAAAGCGTCTTCTCCAAGCTGCAGTGCGCCGTGCGTTCGCTACCCGAATTGACCGCATGCAGTGTTGACTGGTGCGCGTGCAAATGGGCTTGCACTGCGCGCGTTGGCGTGTCCGGCGCGAGATCACTCAGCGCCCAAGCAGCGGCGAGTGGTGGCGCATCGTCGTGAACATCTGCGCAGTCAATTGTGCCCAGAAGCTCGCGCTCGCATGCATCCGCATGTGCTGGCAGTGTGTGATGATGATGGCAGTGCAGCGAATGGCGCCGCAGTTGAGAGTCTCAGTTAACTGGTTGAATTAACCGGTTTTTAGACGCTGGTTTAAATGGTAACTTCAATCCAAATCAAGCTGCATGCCGGTTATTTATAGTTGAACGAAACCGGGTGCCACTGAGTTGACGTCATCATCATCATCATCAAAATGCGCATCACCTCAACGACGGACTCGTTCGCTGGGTCCTGCGGTGCGGTGCGACTGGCAATCGCGCTCCTTCCTACTGCGGCAGCGCACCCCACTTCCGCTTCTGTTCCGCCGTCATGACGTCGTTCCGCCACTACGTGCAGCCGTCGCCCGACGCCGAGTTCCCCGCAAGTAGCTAGCCGCTGACGCGATGCGCCTGTTGCTTCGACTGTGACGCTATTTGCTGCTCACGCGCGTTTGTCGTTTGCATTCACTTTAGAGAAAGGTCGGTACCACTTGTACGTGGCGCTCTCGTGTCCGTATGCATGCCGCGCGCTCGCGACGCTGTACATGAAGGGCCTCGATGGCGTCGTGGACGTGTCGATGGCGCATCCGATCTTCCAGTTCATCAAGCCCAATGACCCGAGCGATGGGCACAAAGGGTGGACGTTCGTGGACCCCGCAGTGGACGCCACGTTCGTCGGCACCACGGGTGACGTGCGCCCGACGACCGGCTGCAGTCCTGATCCGGTCCACAGCGCCAAGTACGTGCGCGACCTCTATGAGCGCGTGACGAAGGAGCCGATACGGTACACGGTGCCGCTGCTTTGGGACAAGAAGAGCGACACGATCGTGTGCAACGAGTCGGCCGATCTGGTGCGCATGTTCAACTCTGGCTTCGGCGACTTGGCGACCGAGAAGGACGTTGATGTGCTGCCGCCGCACTTGCTCGATGAGATCGAGGCCATGAACAACGGTCTGCTCAAGGAGATCAACACGGCGTTCTACAAGGCCGCGTTCTTGGGGAAGCCTGAGACCTACGACCAGCAGCTCGCCGACGTGTTTGCTGGCATCGCCAAGATTGAAGAGCTGTTTGCAAAGCAGCGCTACGTGGTCGGCGACCAGATCACCGAGTGCGACGTCCGCCTCTTTCACACGCTGCTGCGTTTTGACTATGGGCAGCGTGAGGGCAAGACGCCGAACCTCAAGGACTTTCCCAACAGTGAACGTAAGTGTGGACCTTTTTGCGGTTACAGTGTGAGCCGCGGACTCATGAGAACGTGTGTGTTACTGTTACATTTCTATGATGACAAATTAGTGCTTGCGCGAGTTGCGCCAGCACGAAGACATGAAGCGCACTGTGGACGAGGCGCACCTCCAGCTCATGCTCTCCAACTATAGCGAATCGCCGATCGGGCCACCAACGGGGCCCTACGTGGACTACCTGGCGCCGCATACCGAAAGTTTGAAAACTAGCTTCGACGCTGCTGGCATTGTTTTGCACTTAGCACGATGCTTTGGCTGTGAACGTCGGTCATTAGGCTCTTGATTTCGAGTTCAAGCTTTTCACATTGTCCATGAGACGTTACTTGCTAAGCTTTCAAATCATGATGCGTTCTTCTTCATCACCAATCAGCCACGCTCGCGCAGCACAGTGGAGCATCTGGTCACCCATGCGGAAGCAGAGCAACTGGCAAGAGTAGATGCTGTGGGTGCTGCTCCCATGTGTTTCCACCCACCTCTCTCGGTCTCCAGCAGGCTCTGAGACGGATTTACGATCGCGAGCCGGTTAATGGAGCATGGTCTCGGAAGCCATCATTTTGCCGTCTGGAGTCGACAACAAACGAAGAGCAACGCCTTAAAGAATCGGAAAAGAAATTTGCTTCGCTGTGCTTGTTGCGGGGTGCGGGGAGCTGCACCGCAGAGAGAGCATTAAAAATAGACAGGATAGGGATGGAAACATGCAACAGGCGAAACAAGTATTCAAATTGGGCGAATAGTGTTCATCTGCTTTAATTATTGTGCAAAAAAAGAGAATCGTAGATAAAAGGCAGACAAAATGCTCAACGACCCGCACCCCTAACAAAAACAAAGCAACTCCATACAGTGCGCGCCAAAAGCAACCGAACAAAATGTTTTTACGCATAACTTTCTAAACAATGGTGCTATAAACGAGCAAATTAGAAGTGTGAAATCTACGAATTACGACGACTCGATCCATACAATTTTTATGCTGATCCGAGCTGTCAAGCAAGATTTACCACCGGGACTTCGAAAAATTAGCAATTCAGGTGTAAGGAGGCTTGAGTGTTTGAGAGTAAATTGAGAAGTGAGATTGAGAAAACTAAGAAAAACTCAACTACTTCGTCGCTAGTCCTTGGTCCCCCTTGGGGCTCTTCCTACTCGTGTTCTTTCACTTGCGTGCTACTTGGTTTTTTACTGGATTTTTTACTGGATTTTCTCATATCTGATTTTTCTTCCTTTTTTGTGGACAGGATCGCT